>JABXWE010000217.1:0-82456 GCA_014611495.1 Limonius californicus | reverse complement strand
TAACCTACACTCTAGTCTCGAAAGGCCTCTCGGAATACAGTATAGTTCGAAGAGAATTAAAATAAACGCTGTGAAACCCGAACAAAACGCAATACTACCACTTCAGTTGACGCACGCTGTATATACAGTGAAATTACCGTGATTATGTACTCGGATACTTGTACAATTAACAATTTAAAGAATCATTGGTTGAAAAATCGTTGTAACACTCTGTACAATGACAACGTAGTTCTTAATTATCCCAAGATATAAATAAGTTCAAACAAACAAGATTATATACAATAATTCAAAATTATCAGAAGTAGACATAAATGTGCACTTCCCTGCATTGAACTGGTTTTCGGGAATTCCACACACAGCTACAACTCCGCACCTGCTCTCGGTTCGGCGTCCGGAATAACTTCGAATTCTCGTTTCTTGCAGACAGCAGATCTTATCCATAGAAGGCACCAATTCTTCTGATTAATTTTTACCGCTTCCAAGTTGTCAATCGGAATCTACGATTGACACGACAAAAATCAAGAAAAGAACGACACGTCGTATATAATGACAAAAACTGTCGTCAACGTAATCACAAAATCAACAAATGATCACGTCACAAAGGATGATCTTCCCAGAAAATGGAGATTACTCTAAGCGAAATGCTTTTACGGGAGATCACTATCGACACGTTCGTTTCCTCTTAGATGCACAGAATCAATCGCCGGAAATCCTGTCTTGTTAATTCAGTCATGCGTAGCATTTCAACGCGAACTGTAAACTCTTGAGACTGATGTATAATGGGTTGCGACGATCTAGGCGAAAATACCGTCACAACTTTTTGTTCGCCTACTTAAGGAATGCGAACAAAAGTTCGTAGCTAAGTTGCTAATGGGGATTTAGGCAAATAAAGGCATTTCAATACGGTTACAATGTTTCTTACAAAGTAGTACAATTATTGTTGTGGCGTTCACCTGCCGCAGAATGAAGCCGTTTCTTTTCATATAGTAACAAATCTATTTCTGCCTTTGAATACACAATAGTTGTGCAGATTTCTAGTGGACTGTATGTAAGCGGCTCCGATACGAATAAGGCATTAGATTATACGACGATATCCAACAAATTGATACGAAACGACAGACGAAAACTTCTCTTCGCGTAGGAAAATACGGTACTTGTCAACTACTAATATAAAACAACAACCAAACAAGCGCGTCTCTCGCCAACGAGATTTTAATCGCGCTATAGATTGGAGCGCCACGCCGCCGTGCTCAAATTCATGAAAGGCGCGCGCCAACAATTATAATTTATAGGTATATAATAATAATATCTGTGGCTTGGTGCTAAAAGGGCCAATGTCAATTTTTTCCCATTTGGTGTTCTATGTGGTGTTAGCCTACATAGACTTGCTACTTTGTTGTGCTATAAGGGCCAATGTTGAATCCTAACCGTTACTTTTTAATAAGCAAGCGTGGGGCCAAAGCTGTAATGTATTTTGCGAAATTTTTCGTTGTTAGAAAGGCCTATGTCGACATACGCCATATTCAATTTCTAAACACAAGAATTTAGTTACTGCTAAAAGGGCCAAAGTTAACATTGGCCGTTTTAGTCTGAAGTTTCTCAACTGTAAGAATTATATTGGCCTTTTTATTCAATTGCGTTTGGTATGCTTCTGTCAAAATCCTTGCTTTGACAGTTCACATAATGTACTCTGATAGTGCCTTACCAATTTAATCGTGAGTAGCGATTTTAAGTGTTTTGCTCTGCTTATTATATTATTTAAGGATGAGTTCATGAACCAGAAGAATATTAGATTTATGTGCATCGTCACAAGAAGGTAAGCATTATGCTATCTATACACTGACATTTTTAGGTTATGAGTAATAACACGTCAAGCCGTACCAGTGCCTGGCCACAGTGGATTGATTGTTCAATATGACAGTGACGAAAGGATTCCTAGTGATGACGAATCTTCAGAAGAAACTCAAAGTAGTGAAAGTAAAAACCACGAAAAAATCCTACGCTCAAGACAAAACGTGCAAGAAGTCAACACAGTTGTTGAAATATTACAAAACGAAGTAGGTTTGGTAAATGACATCCCAGGAGTTGCACTGCCAATAAAAGAAAATCGAAGGGGCAGAAAAAAGTAGCAGCGGGAGAAGGGTCAAGAAAAAGGGAAAGAAATCCTAATAATTGGACACACAATATTCGTAAATCGTTAAAAACAGCAGTTTATATCTGTGCTAGGTAATAAAGTATCTGCGAAAGAAATAAAACCGCCTTGCTCTTGTAAAAAGAAATGCTACGTAAAATTTGAATTTTCAAGCAGACAAAAGCTCTTCTTAGACTTTTACAAACTGTCTGCAGAAGGAGAAAATCAATTTCTGGCTAGTTTGGTAGAAGAATCTAGAAAGAAAACTGAAAGACTAACAGTTGACAGAGAGACAAGGAGCCGCAGACAGTTTTCAAGAAAATATTACCTTCAAAACAAGGAACATAAAATTGAAGTCTGTCAAACAATGTTCCTTAACACCCTTGGCATTAGTTTAAAACAAATAAGAATTATTGTACCGCGTGGCCATAAATATCTGTTATCACGTTACCTTTGGAATCAACATTGCTTATTAAAAGCAAATACTCTAATATACAGGGTGATTTCTAACCTCCCTACCAAACTGAAATGGCAGCTAGAGGGGATCAAAATAAACGTTTTTTTCAAATAAAGTTTTGATCTAATTCTAATATTAAGAAAGTTACAACAAACTGATAAAGTTCTTAAATTAACGCCCACTTATTGAGTGCCGCTGAGCACACGCGCACACACAGCACACGTTGCACACAATAATGATAACTTAAAATTACGTACATGACAAAGCAAACGAAAATTTAATTAACGAAACCTTCAAAACCTACAAATGTTGTTTGAACGCACAATTGCGCACGACGAATCCAGATTTCTGATAACCGTGGAACCTGTAAATTCTCAGCAGCGGTATTGATACGACGACGTAACTCGTCGATGTTATCAACTTCGGTGGCATACACCAATTCTTTCATGTCACCCCATAAGAAAAAGTCGATTGGGTTAAGATCGGGACTACGTGGCGGCCATGAGATAAAGCCGCCCCGACCAATCCACCTCTGCGGAAAAGCAGTATTGAGATGGTCTCGTACACCACGACTAAAATGTGCAGGACAGCCGTCATGCATGAACCACATTTTGTGACGCACATCCAAAGGGATATCTTCGAGAAGTTGTGGTAGAGTTTCTTGCAAAAAGTGTAAATAAGAAGCGCCGTTAAGGCGTGGTGGGAGTTCAACAGGCCCAATTAAGGTGTTATTAATAATTCCAGCCCACAGATTTAAGCTAAAACGATGCTGAAATTTATTTTGGCGGATCGCGTGTGGATTTTCTACTGCCCATGTGTGGTAATTGTGAAAGTTGAGAACACCATCTCGTGTGAAACAACATTCATCCGTTACCAATACGTACGTTGGAAAATCTCTGTCTCTGTTACAACTGCCTAAAAACCAGTCACTAAACCGCAGCCTTAACGGATAGTCATCTACAAGAATTCCCTGCACTCTCTGGAAATGGTATGGGTATAAACCATTTCTGTGTAATGTATTCCAAGCAAAGGATTGGGAAACTTCGACTTGTAGGGCAATTTGTCGTGTACTTGTAGTTGGATCGTTATCTGCCATATCCAAAATTGTTTCTTCTAAATTTACTTCGATTCGATGTGGCCTACCACCACCATGACCTGGTTTGGGTTGTACATTCCCAGTTTCTCTTGTCCGTTGAATTACCCCGAGAAAAGCATTTTTTGAAGGCGTTTGTCGATTTGGAAATCGTTCCAAATACATACGTCTTGCGTGGTTAGCGTTTCCTTCAGCAGCTCCATACATCATAATCATGTCTACGTATTCATTGTTACTGTAATGCACCATTGCAGATGACTTAATGACAACAAATTAATTACTTAATACGTAATTTCTGACAAACTGAAGTGACATCGGTGTACTTGATTAGATTAAATTTTAATCTAATCAAGTACCAGATCATTTTAGTCAGCGGTTTTCAATAAACGAAAATAATTTAAATAACTTTGTTATTTTACAATTAGATCAAAACTTTATTTGAAAAAAACGTTTATTTTGATCCCCTCTAGCTGCCATTTCAGTTAGGTAGGGAGGTTAGAAATCACCCTGTATATTAAAGTATTTGTTAAAAGTGATGAATCCAACTAAACTAAACTGACATTCCTATCTATCAAAATTATGACAGATTGCAATAAGTAATGGAGTAAGAACAGGATATTTTTATAATCGAGTCGTATTTTAGAAATGGTGTCAATAATGATAATGAGTGGGTATATTCCATGGAAGCATGTGTTGAAGAATTTAGAGCCCAGTTTCCCTACCACCATGATGATCATCTTCTGCGACAAAAAATTGATAGGACTGTTGCACGTTTTCGACAATCCGGTAGCGTTACACAAAGAAAAGGTTCAGGTAGGCCCAAAATTAACCAAGAAATTGTGGATGACATTCAGGAAAGAATTACTGAAATCCCCCGCATTTCGACACGAAAATTGTCAGCTGAAACAGAAGTACCTAAAACTTACCAGAAGATATCTTCTTTCTTCTTCTTTCTTTATCAATTCCTCTTATTAAAATCTAAATTAAAATTACATCCGTATAAAATTTCTGTATTTCAATAATTACATGTTTAGGATTTTGCAACACGTCTAAATTATTGTCAATCGTTCCAGCAAACATTTAATGATCAGTTACTGGATAGAACCTTTTTCAGCGACGAAGCCTGGTATACCTTATCTGGATATGTAAATTCTCAGAATTTTCGCTTTTGGAGTGCCGAGAACCCGCACCAGTATGTGGAAACACAGTTAATGGACGACGCTACTGGGAAGAAATTTTAGCAAATTTCTTTGACGAACTTGATGACGATGAAAAAAATTACGGCTATTTCCAACATGATGGCGCAACGGCGCATACAACCAGAGAAAATTTGGAGTTTATAAGGCAAACGTTTGGCAATAGAATTGTTAGAAGATTCACAGATCATCCTTTCCCAGCACATTCACCTGAACTTACGCGCTGTGATTTTTCAATTTTCGCGTACATTAAAGATAACGTTTTTAAAAGGCAAATTAACAATCTAGAGGAGCTGAGGGAAGCCATCGTCGACTGTTGCAATAATATTGATCAACAAATGTTGCAGAATATTTTTGAAAGCAAAAAGAGGCGAGTTCAGCTTTGCATTGCAGAAAATGGTCATCATTTTCAACATTTGTTATAAAATACCTAAAAAAATAAAAACCAAAAATTACCTTGCATTTTATTACATTATATACTAGATAATTATTGTAATTGAAATATACGGTACTTAGTGTTAACCGACATTTATAAGTAGCTAATTCCATGGCTACCAGGATCACAGATATTTATGGCCACCCGGTAGAAATGAAACGTGCTAGTGGAACTGGAGTTTGTCCAGAAGACCAAAGAGGCAAACTTCAAAAGCAACCAAAAGTAAACAACGTCGACAGGAAGGTTATTAGAGCTCACATCGGTACGTATCCTGCATACAAAAGTCATTATTCCAGAGCACAAATCGATAAAAAATAGTTATCTCCAGATTTGTCTATAGGTATTGAAAATGTACCGATTATACGTAAATTTCTGTAAAGACAACACTATTACACCACAAAAAGAATCCCTTTACCGAAAAATTTTTGTAGAGGATTTTAATCTTTCATTCCATGTACTCAAGAACGACACTTGTGGAAAATGCGATACGCTGGAAATGAAATTACGGTGTAGTAAAGATGAGACTGAAAGGCTTGTACTAGCTCGAGAAAAAGCCAAACATCTCGACCAAGCTGAGGCAGCCTATAATTCTAAAAGAAGTGACAAAGAAAGCAGTAAAAACGATACCTCTGAAATAACTATATCGTTTGATTTGCAAAAATGTTTGCCAACCCCTTACCTGACCAGTGGCTATAGTTTTTACAAACGACAGTTATGGACTTTTAACCTAACTGTATATGAAACTAAAAAAGGCAAATCAATGGCAATTTGTTATTTATGGAATGAAACTATTGCAGGCCAAGGTGGCCAAGAAATAGGATCATGTATATACCAATATTTGAAAAATATACCAGAATCTATTCAAACCGTTAATATGTACAGCGATTCTTGTGGTGGACAAAATCGCAATAAATATTTTGCTACAAGGCTGCTTCAAATTGTTAATGAACTCCATCAAAATGGGAGAAATTTAATAATCAATCATAAATTCTTGGAAGCTGGACACACTCATATGGAAGCAGATACAATTCATGGAATAATAGAAAAAACTAAACGAACCACGTCTGCACAAATTGAACTTCCTCGAGACTGGGCAAATTTGATTCGACTAGTGCATCGAAAGAAACCTATAATCATTTATGAATTAGAGCAAACTGATTTTCTAAATTTTTCTCAATTCCTAAAAATTGATTATGTTAACAGAAGGAAGAATGATAGTGGAGAGTCAGTGCACTGGATGAATGTTAGCCACAGACAATTTATAATTAAATACACGTTATTAGTACGTTTGCAAAAGCAAACGTCATGGGAAGCGGGACTTATTAAAAGAACCTCCCGTTCTCAGAAAAATAAAAAAATTAGAAAAATAAATCACCACTAAAAATTTAAGGCTGTTTTAATCCCCTATGTAAATTAATTTTTAATAGTTTTAAGGTTGTTTTAGTTTGTAAGTTTAACATAATTAATGTATTTATAAATAGCTAATCAAATAATTTTTTTATGATTTTCGTATAACTTCTTTTTGTGGACCTACCTATTTATAATATAACCCTAAGTTCTACCTGGCCTTTTGTCTTTTTGTATTTACTAATAAAAGGTTATGACTTTTGAGTAATACCTGAGGCGGATTATTATCTCCGTTTACCTGTTTATCTTGGAAGGTTAAGGTACCTTCTTGCGCCATCTATCCCATTCATCCAAAAATATTATTAGCAAAACTGGTTTGTCATTGAGTTGAGAGATCTAAGGTTTCCTTAATCTATGGTACTGATGACGATTTCCTAAGGATTTATTATAAAATTAAAAATTTCCATTTGCGAATCTTCGAAACGGGTTTTAATTGGAAGAATTAGAACTATATAAAACCATTGTGCTTGGCAACATGTTTTCTTAGCACTTTTACATTCTGTAACAACCTACAAATATGTACATTTTCCTTTTTAGAAACATATTCTAGTAGGTCCTACAAACAATCTACTGCTGTTTTCTGCTATAAAATGTTTCCAATCATTCAGCCTTCTGGTTTCAGAGCTGTTTCTCAACACTATTAAAAAACTAGCAGACCAGTAGGTTACGCCCTACGCTTAATTTTCAAGTTTAAAAAATAAGCTGTGTAGACATGTTCTAAACACACAGTGGCGGTTTTTGAATAAGTGGGCACGGGTGCGCCCCCTCCCTGATTAAAATATTAAAATGAATCATTTCTTTTCTGTATTTAAATAATAATTAAAATGAACTAACTCTGCAAAAGTTTGTTTTCTATAGTTAACGTTTTAACGTTTAAATTGTCATCCATTCCGCGATTTTCGCCGCAAAGTTCGCGATCGCCTTGCGAGATTAAATTGGTAGGCGTGAAGGTGGCATCTATTCGGCCCCCACGATTCTCTGTATTCGCCAAACATCACCTGACCGTACATATATTATGATTATTGATTATAACGTTCATTTAGTGGGCCGAACAGATTAGCCCGCGCTCGAAGTTTTCTATTCCAAAGTGCAGTTTAGTGACTAGTAAACAATGAATACGATTAATAACCTTCTAAAGATTGATTTCTTAAGACTTTCGATTGAAGAAATGCTTCAAATTAAAACATTAGGCAGGCCCACGCCGAATCTAAATTTAACACAAAAAACGGAGGGAAAAGCACAAAATAGTTGTTACAACTATCGTTTTTTTTTACAGAGACTTAATAACTTATACTTATATTTTAGACAGAGTCGTTTCTTTTTATCCCACGCTCTTTAAGAGGTTAAAATCAAATAAGAAGTTATATTCACAATATCCTACTTTAAAGAAATGCCTGGTGCTATTTTGAATAGATTTTGTAAACTTTTCACGTGTTTTTAAGAACTTCAATTTAATTTCAGGTGGACAGACTACTACGGCTTAAAGTATACATGAAAACAAACATTTCTTGTTACTAAATGTATGGTCAAAAGTGTTTCCTTTCAGGGATAGAACTTCTCAAAGTTTCTTTAAGAAGCGCCTAAATGTAGGCAACTCAATTTACTACCTACTATTTGTTTCCATAACGACGGAAATTAATACAGGATAAATTTAATTTGAATTTGAAAGGTGGGAAAGAGGGCTTTATTTATTCTGTATTAATTTCCGTCGTTATGGAAACAAATAGTAGGTAGTAAATTGAGTTGCCCACATTTAGGCGCTTCTTAAAGAATCTTTGAGAAGCTCTATCCCTGAAAGGAAACACTATTGCCCATATATTTATTAACAAAAAATGTTTGTTTTCATGTATACTTTAAGTCGTAGAAGTTTGTCCCTGCAATTCATTAACACCCTGTATATACGTAATTTTTTGAATGGACTGTTTTTTATCAAGAAATAACTTTAACCTAATTCTAGCCACTGTAAAGTGTTTTTGTGAGCACCTCCTGAATTAATTGCCATCATTCAGCAGCCACAACTAAGCAAATCTGTAGACGGTTAATACAATTAGGATTCAATATGGAGAAATCTTAAAGACGTGGAGTTTGGATTGATTACAAAATTAAAGTACGCACCTTTTGCGACGTTTTTTGGCACTTCCAAACATTTTACTGAGAATGCTGGAGTTTGAGAATCGCCCCGCCAAGCCGACTGCATAAATTCAACTAAGCAACAATTGAGATTTATCTCGACAACGATACACTTTTATTCCATCAATTATCCAACCACCTAAAGCCAAAACTTCGTTCTCATTGGAACTAAAAATTCAACTATAATGCTCTGTGTATTCAACTATATTTAAACATCGACTTTTCAACTAAACTGTTGTAGATTTTGATTAATCGGCTTATGAATAAAACCACTACAATTCAGTGATTTTTAAACTATGGAACGCTATATGCTAATGGGTCCTAAACACTTTTAGTACACCACGAGATTTTGACAACACAAAGTAATAAAAATGAACTAAGTCTGCACAACTTCATTTGAGACCATGTGTTGTTGTACGGCAACCTGTTCAGTAAAAATTTTAAAGAAATATTCTGAAGAAGCATAGTAATTGATTTCGCTCAGCCGGCTGTCTTTGTTGTGGGGCATTTATACGCAAGTTAGTGAGCTACAATAAAAGTTTACGCGATCACTGTTTTAAAAACTGTGATGTTTTCCAATTCAATTCCAAACGGATTTCCATAATTAATATCGTTGTTAATTGTCCACTACTATTATAGTTTTATGGCAAATAAATAGGCTATACAATACTCTACGCCTAAGTACCAAATAATTACCTAACTGTTTCTAGATTCAGAAAGAAAATTCTGTGGAATCTAAATGACTCTGGCTTCACACATGCAAATTCCACCATGAAATTAATATAAATGAAATTTTCTTCATGACGTATCCTCAGACCCACACATGATTGACACAACAAGTGTACAATGAGGTTATGTGTGTGTCTTACTCTTCAAGCGTGACGTCGTGAACTCCTGTACTGATTTTAGTGATTCTTCTGGTAAATTTTCAACTCATTATGACTTCCATTTTCATCTTTCTATAAAATGGTTGAAAACGTTATGCGCTTGTTTACTCTCCAAGCTTGACGTCACGAGCTCATATACTAATTTCAATCATTCAGATTTTCAACTAATTATGGCTTCCATTGTGGTCTTTTAATAAAATATTTAATTTTGTGACTTTAAAATAAACAGTTTAAGGCCCTACAACCTGATGGTAACATAACGTTAACAATTAGATGGAATTATTATGTATTTATTCCACAGTTTATGCAAAACTATTCGATTTTTTTAAAATTAGAATTATGCATCACCAGAATAGAGTTTACTTTTAAAATAAATACGAATGTGATCTAACCCTGATACCATAATAATAAATAACACCATAAAATAATAAATAATACCATACCTTTTTTTCAAATAGCAAACAACGGTATATAGCAAATACCCTTCCTTGGCTAGATTTAAGGAAAATCTTTCCCTGGGCAGCAGCAACATTTTCTAAACTATCTTCTCTTTCCGAATCGGATCCTGATATGCTAGATATATCATCTGCAACAAAAAAGGTATTAGACTATGTTTTGGTTACAGAATACCAGTATTAGTTATATAACGGGTATCAACAGAAATAATTACACCCCTTTCTTACTTTCGAAATAATAAAAGTTATTTAGGAACTATTAATGTTACATAATTTGACTAAATAATAAAACATTTTCAAATTGCCAAATACAGCAAATGAACTACCATAACATCCTCAGAATTTGACGCTGATTTGAAAAATGTAATAATGTACAGGGTGAACAACTAAGAACGGCTGCCGGCCATATCTCAGAAACGAATAATGGTACAACTTTGAAAAAAAAATATCTTAAGGAAAGTGACCCTGAAAAATCGCTGGAAAATATTTTTGAGTTTCTAAAATATCCGCTAGGTGGCGTAACGGCTATGAGTAAAGGGAAAATTGGAATTTTCTCCGTATTTAGTAGTACCCCTGATAAATTCCTAGTTTTTTTTGTTTGACACTTTTTGTCCCATCTCCAATAATAAAGTAGTGGGGGGACGTCAAATTATGTTTTCTCTAAACGTCTATAACTCTGGTTAACTTTAACAGAATTTAACATTCTTAGGCTTGTTGGAAAGGCCTCTTTCTGTTCTATCGACTGTGATTTAAATTGGTTTCATATTCATATTACCGTTGCCGCTAGAGGGCGTAATCTAAAGTATCAATTGATATCGTGATTTTTAAAAAAAAAATTAAATGTAATGGTATGCATATTTTTACACGATAAAATAGAGAAACAAAATCTTAAAAGACCAACGAAAACCGCGACTTGATAGCTTTTCTCTAACGGAAGATATTAGCTATCAAAGTTAAAAGAATGATTTATTGCATTAAGACAATTGAAATAAACAATGTAACAAATTTAGCGATAAACAAATTACACAAATTACAACAAAAAACTACTAAGAACGTAAAATAAACAATGTAACAATTTTAACGATAAACAAATTACACAAATTACAACAAAAAACTACTAAGAACGTAAAATAAACAATGTAACAAATTTAACGATAAACAAATTGCACAAATTACAACAAAAAGCTACTAAGAACCTTATTAGTGGCGCCTCAGATGTTCAAAGTGTCCACCGTCATTTTCAATACAAGAAACTAGTCTCTGACGAGTGGATAGAACAGAAGTTTCAATTTCTGCCAGTGAAATACCTTGTATTGCATGTCGAATTCTCTCGATCATGTCATCCCTTGTCGTGGGTCTGTTGGCATAAACGAGAGCTCTTAATCTTCCCCACAAATAAAAATCTAAACACGTCAGGTCTGGGGACCTGGCTGGCCAATTAAATAAACTTCCACGTCCTATCCACCTGTCAGGATATGTTTGTTCTAAAAAATTCCGAACATCTCTAGAGTAATGTGCCGGGCTCCCATCATGTTGCAAAACATGTCACGACGAATTGCCAGTGGTACGTCTTCTAAAAGAAGCGGCAATTCGTGCATTAAAAAGTCTAAATATCTTTCCCCATTAAGAGGCCCGATTATTTGTCCACCTAGAATTCCAATCCACACATTTACTGACCATCGACCCTGATGTTGGACCTCCCTCATCCAGTGGGGATTCACTTCAGACCAGTAGTGCATATTATGGCGATTTACACTACCATCACTGCAAAATGTAGCCTCATCTGACCACATAATATGCGCAAGTAATTCAGGATCATCTTCTATCATATTCAATAGCCAGTTACAATAATTCAGCCTGGTATCGAAATCTCGAGCCTTCAACTCTTGGTGTAGGACTGTGTGATATGGGTGCAATCTAAAATAGTATACATGGTGTTTCCAAATGACACTTACTTTTATGGTAGATAATGCGTTATCCATTTTTTGAATAAAATTGAATAAGAAACTTAAAAACCACAAAAAGAAAATAAAAAATCCAGTGGCGTAAAAATTGAGGGGGTAAATATTCGAATTATTTGTTGTTCTACGTCGTTGGTTTTATTTCAAAATTTCACTTCAACATAAAAGTGCTGTGCTTTGACATAATAACACAGATTCTAGTTACCAATAGACTATTACTTAATAAGTAGTCACCTGTGTTCTCTTAGAATATTTAGTACGGTGGTTTGACATAATCCCAAGTCCCTCGCTATGGCTCGTGTGCTTATATGAGGGTTAAAATTTACATAAGCTAAAACATTTATTATTTGTTCCTCCGTTCGAGCTCTACGACGTCTTCGATAAGCAGGAAGATGCACATTTCCTGTAGTACGCAAACGATGTGCGATTCGAAGAAAAACTCTTCTGCCGGGATGGCGTCTATTTGGGTACTCCACCGCGTACACTCTACTAGCAACAGTTGCATTTCTCATGCACTCGAAATAAATTGCCAACATATCAAATGTTTCTTCATTTGTAAGAATCATATTCTTCTAATTGACAGAACGAAAAGTAGATAAATAGTAAACAAAAACGCAACTATGAATACTTTTTGACATATAGAAGACATATTGTTTTATTTCCATGGCTTGCTATTTGTCTTGATGCAACAATTCATTCTTTTAACTTTGATAGCTAATATCTTCCGTTAGAGAAAAGCTATCAAGTCGCGGTTTTCGTTGGTCTTTTAAGATTTTGTTTCTCTATTTTATCGTGTAAAAATATGCATACCATTACATTTAATTTTTTTTTGAAAAATCACGATATCTATTGATACTTTAGATTACGCCCTCTAGCGGCAACGGTAATGTGAATATGAAACCAATTTAAATCACAGTCGATAGAACAGAAAGAGGCCTTTCCAACAAGCCTAAGAATGTTAAATTATGTTAAAGTTAACCAGAGTTATGGACGTTTAGAGAAAACATAATTTGACGTCCCCCCACTACTTTATTATTGGAGATGGGACAAAAAGTGTAAAACAAAAAAAAACTAGGAATTTATCAAGGATTAAACTGCATATATTTTTAGTGCCCCTTAATACTACTAAATACTATACTATAGAAACTCAAAAATATTTTCCAGCGATTTTTCAGGGTCACTTTCCTTAAGATATTTTTTTTTCAAAGTTGTACCATTATTCGTTTCTGAGATATGGCCGGCAGCCGTTCTTAGTTGTTCACCCTGTACATTCAAAATGGCTGATACAAAAATCAAGCAGCACTACAAAAATGGTAGATATAGTGGTAACAGTCAGTACCAAATCATGAATTCTGTCTTACTTTATTAAATTAGTATAATTGAATATATAAATTTGTTACTGGTTTTATGCGTCAAATTGGCAATTGACTTTACCCTAAAATTAAATTATCATAAACGATTGTTTCAAATACACATAAAACATAATGCTATACATCGTACTATAAAACAGTACCTATATGATTATTTTGGTAGACATGAAATACCTACGAGGGCTGTTTTATTTCCGCTGAGCGGAGGCTGTGATATTTTGAAACAAATTTGGCTTGACATTTTTACGTAGTTGTTTATAATTTTAATTATAATGAAAGTTGTCAAATAAATTTGAAGGTTTTCAAAATACATAATTTTAAAGTAATCCTTTCCCCAAGAAATCGTGGAATTGAATAAAGAGCATTATCAAGCTGTGATTTTTTACAATTTCACGCGTGCCTTGAGCCATAAAGAATGTTTTGAGGAAATAAATCGAGTGTTTGGTGATAAGCCATGTTCCTTACTTACCGTAAAGCGTGGTACAATGAATTTGAACGTGGTCGATATTCCTTAAATGACAACTTTCGAGTTCCTAAGCCAAAACGGCGGTTACCGAAAAGAATATTGGTCTTGTACGATATCTGATTGAAGAGGACCGGCATGTTACTGTCAGGCGTATTCAAGCAATTTAAAAATTGGTGGGAAAGCAATTGACACCATGTTACCCAAACATTTGATGGTACGTAAGCTTTGTGCCAGCTTGATTTCCCACAAGTTGACTCCAGTTCAAAAAGAAAACCTTGTGGCACGGTGCAGATCTACAGTGGATCTCGTTGACAATGGATCATCTCATTTGGTGTACAGCATCACTACAACTCATAAAACGTGAGTATGCTGATATGATCCCGAAAGAAAGCTACAGTCAGCAGTTTGGGTCTTTGAGAACGAATCGGCTCCAACGAAAGTTGTTGAAAAAAGCGGAAACAAATAGATGGTTGCCACATTTTTTGGAATTACTGGACATGTTTCCACTGTAGCACTGGAGGATCGTCATGCTGTTAATGCTGAATGGTACACTACAGTTTGTTTGCTTAAGTTCTCCAAAATGTTCGCGAAAAAACGTCCAAAAGGAAGGATCATCTTGCATCAAGATAACGCTCAAGCGCACATTGCTGCTCGAACTACTGAGTATTTGAATGCCCAAAACATTGAAATAGTGGATCATTCGCCATATAGTCCAGACCTAGAACCCAATAATTTTTTTTATTCCTGCGTGTACAGAATAAGTTACGGGGTTTACGTTTTGCATCGGCCGTAGAAGCGGTTGACGCATTTAAAAATGAAATAAATAACCTAACGCGGGAAGATCGGAGAAAATGTTTTGAAGATTGGTTTTCACGGATGCAAAAATGCATTGACTGTGGAGGGAAAGATTATAGATAAATGTGTTTTGTCAACAAATTGTGTATTACTTTACTAAGTTCAGCAAAAAGTGAACAGCCCTCATATTTATCTGACAAAATCGTGCATTTTCTTGCAATCTGTTCTGTTGACCATTTTAATTAAGTTTATATGTATTATAAATTTTAGCAGTCGATATTGCTAAATAAGTAAATCTAAGAAGGGTAGATGACACTAAATTTAATCAAACTACGGTTGCCGTCAAATTGTATATAATGCTTTCACAATATTGAAATTCTTATGATTATTACATAGTCAGATTTGATATGATGACAGTTTGTATCTCCGTTGTTAGCAAAGACATCAATTACGATTGTGTGATATATTCTAGGATTTAGCTTTCCGATTAGAACTGGCCATTACCATAACTCTTGAATAATACACGAAATTTGTCCACTTGATTAATTATTGCCACCGACAGGAAGTTATCCACAACACATAATTCTGAAGACGTATTATTAAAAGCTTAAGACCACTAGAGACACTTTGTACTAATGATATATATTAGGAATGAAAGTTTCAAACATTAAATGGAGATTAAAAAAATAAACTAATTATTGCAATTGGCCAATTTTTACGACAACGGTTGGATTGCAGTTATCAATGCGATATTTATTGTTAAACCACGAAGTAAGTTTAGGACATATCATGGCGGTGAACATAGTTTCTAATGCTTGTCATTGTTAATTTTGTTCCAACATTGTCTTTTCATGAATATTCCTCGATCTGGAAATATTTCCAATGAATATTACTTCTGAACTTTTTAAAACTAAGAATACGGTTATGAGCGAATTATATGGCACTGTCGAATAGTTCCACCAAACCCTAATAGCAAGGGTTTAAACGGCAAAAGTATTTCCTATAACTGAAGTTAAAGTAAAACGAAATCCGATTATGAGGGCAGCCTTTAATGTTTTTACAAAAACTAGGAAGCAAAATTATTTTTGGGACAAGCTGTTTATTGCTTTTCAAAAGATTTGGCTTTAAGATTTATACACTTTTGAATGAGTTCAAACCAATTCTCGAAACTTTCATCACTCTGAAGTCGGTAGCTCAAAAACATGGTTTTTGACGGGCAATGAGACATAATTCGATGTTTTTCACCTTCAAATAATCAATTGTTTGACGTGCTGTGTGAGAGCTGGCATTATCATGATGAAGAATGATGTGAAGTTTTCAGTTGTTTTTCCTGATTTCGTCGATGACTTCTGGCAAACAAATTGTTGTGTACCATTCAGCGTTAACTGTTCTTCGATCCTTTAAGGGAATGGTTGCGACATGCCCATTGTCCAGTACAATCGAAGAAACAAGCAATTATTTTCTTGGAAGTGCTTCGTGAACGAATAACTTTTGCGGGATTCGGTTCGTCTTGGAACACCCAAACAGTGGATTGTTGCTTAGTTTCCGATTCATACGCACATATTCCAGTTTCGTCACCTGTTACGATGTTATATATGGATTTTGCAGTTTCTCGGTAGAATTTTTGGAGCAATTCCTTACACTAATTAACACGAGCCTTTTTTTGAGCTTCGGTCAAATTATGCGGAATCTATCGGGAGCAGATCGTTTTCACAGCTAAATGTTCATGCAAAATCGAATGTACTGCAATATTCGATATGCCTAAGGATGCCTCTACCTTACTGTAAGTCACATACCGATCTTCTTCAATCATATTGCGTACAGCTTCAATATTTTTTGGAATAACGACCGATTTCGGTTGACTTTCACGAAATTCATCACTGACGGACGCACACTTTTGCAAACCAATTGTAAACGGTCTTTTCTGATGGTGGTTCATTAACAACGTTGAACGAAGCGATTCAATGCATTGTTGTTCGGTTAGGCCTTTACTAATATCGTGAAAAATCATCCAACGAAAATCTTCACGTAAAATTTCCGTTTTTTCACAAAATTTCTTTTTTAAATGCTCACTGTAAACAAATTACTCGGTCAATTTCTAAGTTGCCACTGTTTTCACAATAACAAATGTCAAATTTTACGAACATAGCGATGACAAATTTCAATTTCAATAGGACCACCTAGTGGTCGTTTTTAAAATCTTAAAAGGCTGCCCTCGTATGTATGTATGTGATATATTAAAATACTGCTTACTAAGAGAATAGCAAAACATTTTTAGAAGTAATGCCGTAAGAATTGAATCTTTAATGATAATATTTTGCCAATTCCGTTTTACAAGTATTTCCTTCTTTCTTGTCCTTGTTTGTTCTTTATTCCTTGATTTCTTCCTTTATTAATCATTTCCATTAAACTTGCATGCAAACAACTGTGTGTCTTTAATATCTTCCATTAGACTTCCGTTGTAGACTTGGTGAAGGGCTTTCTCCAGTAGTATTCCTCAGCCAAGTTGCTTTAAATACACTTCGTTTCATATGAAATGCACCACCCATTAAAAATAAAGCTACGGGTTTGAAACTTTGCTAAAATAATGTTTCATTATTGCGTATGAAATGCTCAGGTTTAAGATTGAGAATTATAAGAATACAATAACAATATCGAAAACAAAATTAATAATGTGTAACATCGCCATGAACAGCAATGCAAGCATTTACTCGTCGTGGCATCAAGTGGTCTATGTTCTCCTGCGGTATCTCGTTCTATATAACCTCAAGTTGGTGTCTCAGCTCGTCTAACTTGTTAGGGGCTCTTGGCAATAATCTTAGTCGCCGGCTCATCACGTCCCCAAGATGTTAGATCGGCGATAAGTTGGGTGATCGTGCAGGCCAGGGCAACATTTGCCATTGTGCTTGTTGGAGGTAAGTTCCGGTAATGTTTGCTGTGTGTGGACGTACGTTATCCTGTTGGAAAATACCGTTTGGCAAGGTCTGCATGAATGGTACTAACACCGGTTCCAGGACATTATGAATATAGCGATGAGCATTTAAAGTGCCTGGGACGAACACAAGACGTGATCTACCGAAACAAATCGCACCCCAAACCATAACTCCAGGGTTAAAGCTGTATGGCGTCTTTCAACAAACTTTAGATTTCGTCTTTCTCCTCGATGTCAACGTACCTTCTTACAGCCTTCATTTTCCCATAATCAAAATCTTGATTCATCTTGACTGAAGACAATGTCGTTCCAATGCTGAATCCAATGCTGGCGCTCTTGAGCCGTTGGATTGGACGGTAGGATCGCAGTCCAAAAGAAGAGATTTTTCTGTAAATTGTTGTCATTTACACGCGGCGGTGAAGAGCTCGCATGTAGCCTACAGCAACAGACCTTGTTGTTTGAAAGCGGTCTTGTGTAGAGATTCTTCGAAGAAGTCGATCTTCACGAACATTGCTGCTACTTGGAAGTCTACCAGCTGGACGATGTAGCAGACTGCGTTCTTCTGACCAAGCAGACCATATTCGTGCAACTGCAGTGTAGTCCCGATCTACTCTTCTACCAATTTCACCAAAAGAAAGTCCAGCTTCTTTCATGCCGATAATTCTACCTCTATCAACATGGGAAAAGTGCTTAAAATTTCTACGTTGTCTTACTGGAGGCATTTTAAAACATTAATTCTGTCACAAAATATAACAAAATCTCGAAACAACTAATGAATGTTTACTAGATATTGTTTTGTTTTTAAGCAACAAGTTGATGAGAGACAGTAGACGAACACCACAACCACTTGATTTTTTTAATGGACCTAGTGATCATTTCATACACTATAATAAAACATTATTTTAGCAAATTTTCAAACACGTAGCTTTATCTTTAATGGGTGGTGCATTTCATATAAAACTGAACATAGTTCAAGTTTTTACTGAATATGGCAGCTTAGTTGCCGAAATATGTATTTAAGTGTTTTAATATCTTGGTGGTAAGAATTTTTTCAACTTTTATATACTTAAACCACCATCTCCATTCAACCCGATTAATAAGTTCCATGGAAAGCACTACTACTTAATATTAATAATTATAGTGTTTCCATCCTATCTTATATTTCAGTTCACTTACATTACGGCACTTAAAAGTAAACGTAAAAAATGGAATCGGAGTAATGTTAACCGTAAACCAATCTGAAACAGTAAACACAGCAAAGGACGATATCTAACAATTCTATAACTAATCTATTTACAACCAATTTAGAGTAAATGGGCTACAAATTATAAAAAAATAAAATCGTTTGAAAACCAATTTCATTTTTATATGCCAGTGTAAATTGTCAATGTATCATAAAACGTACCCAATTTCAACCGATTCTTTTATGTAGAAACGTGTAAATTGGACTGTTTTGGCGTATTTGTGAATGTTAAGTGGCCGGAATTTAAGCCGGTTCTTCGTTACAAGTTGTGATCGAATTGTAAAAAAGGCAAGCAATATGTTAGGACTGTAATATAACTTTGGAAAATCAAACAAATAATCGTCTGGTGAAGCAAAACTAGTAACCATTACAAAACAATAATTCTAAGTATACAATAGTGACTATTCCCGAATAAGGTGTGCAAGCTCTAACTATTTTCATTAAATATATAAATTTGAGACGCAGACGAATTTTTACACCTTTTTGTGTAATAAATTATGTCCATTAGCAAAAAAAAAAAGAAGCGTTATTTTACCCATTTTATTTTTAAGTGTGACGGAGTTTGTATGGGTATTAAATATAACGCGAGCCCATAAAATGCTGTATAAAGTGAATGTAAAAAGCTTCAAACACTGCATTTTTTAAGTATACGATTTTTATGTCACTTTCTCCCCAGGCGATGTTTCGTATTTTACATGTAATCCGCCGAATACGCTTTTTTGATTTTGTAAACGGTTTAATAAAATCTATCCCAGATTGCCATCAGCGTTATTAGTCTTAGAAAAAGTAATCTACCTTCCGAATCGGTCTAACAGGACTTTTGATTCCGTATTACTTGTTAGGCAGTACATTTGGTTGTCTTTTACACCGTTGAACCTATCATTCTTTATATAAAAATCCTGGGTATATTAGAACAAGATCATCTTGAATTATCTTTCGAAAAGTTGTAATCGCTCTTTTAGCAACTGAAAAAATCCCAACGAATTGCTGATGATTCTTCTCATATGAAAATAAGGTTTGAATAATACATCTAAATAGATATGAAAATTTATCGTCCCACGTATTCTTTTAACTACTTTATACCGTTTATATTATTTCAAGTAGAACATAGTAGTGTAACATAAAAATCACGAAAGGCTGTTATGTGTATATCGCTGCATATATTTAGTTACGTGTCAAACCATCGTACTTGTCAGCCCGCAACAAGACGTTATGGTTTGCTCTGCGGTTAACGGTCGGCGGAAAAAAAGCCGTGGAAAAAAAAGCCTGGGAAAAAAGCCGATGGAAAAAAAAGCCGACGGAAAAAAAAGCCGAGGAAAAAAAGCCGAGGAAAAAAAGCCGATGGAAAAAAAATTGCGGAATTAAAAAAAATGAGTTATGATAAAAATTGAAAATAATAAATTTAAAAACAAAAAACCAAATTTAATATTCACACTAATTAATAAGAATAATAATATAATTGATTTTTAATTTATTAAACAACTCTAAACCTAATAGTATGACCCACTGCTGCAAGAAAAGTTGGAATATCGCCCCCATAATCTACACATAGACTATTTAGACGCCTCTGCATATCCTCGTACACTGTCCTCTTTTTCTTCGTCGCCACTACGCCCCGATTCCTCTGCTCTATTTTGGTGTCATCGGCAGCAACCTCTAACCTCATTTTTTGAATGAGTTTCCATATAGAAGGGTGGTTTTCATCAACCATAGTGGAGAACCTGTGGTTCCATCCCTCTGTCTGATTGTTGGTGCGATCTTCTCCATTAACGGTTGCACTGTAAACATTCCACAACTCAGGTGGAAATAGGGGAGCTGCGTTTCTCATCCTTATAGCACCATCTGCACGATTTGCAACTCTCCTGAAAGTTCCTGATATATAGGTTATGTCGAAATAGTACAGAAGGTCTTCTGCCTCTGCTGGAACCACCTCTCGTAAGTACGCCATCCCTCTGGGAACATCTGATAACCCATCTATCATACCGCAAAAAAGGTTAAAGTCTTCGTTTTCTTTGTAAAAAGTCGTTAGCCCCAATTGATGAATTTTTCTAAAAGTGCTCTGTGTGAGGTGGTAGAAACAACCCCGAATTGCGACCTCTTCGCCGAGAACAACTTTTATGGCTTGTACAGCTGCCCTTTCAAAATCTAAATGTACAATTCGTGGGTCGGGATACAGTGCCCTTTCCGTGCATTTTTCTAAAATAGCTTCAAGTACATGTTCATATGTGGCCTGAGTTTTGTTTTGCAGCAAACAAAAAGCTGCTGTAGTTAATAAGGTATTGAGTCGAACCCTAATAACGTATAGCTGCATAAACAATGGTGGCGCTAATGAAAAGTTGCCATCGAAATACCACTCTTCCGAACTAGAAAGTCGTTGCAGTGAAGCGTCTGTGGAAAAAATTATAACGCGCTCTTCTGCATTAGGACCAGTATCGTGCATGAAAAACCTTTCCGGATTGACACCTCCAGTAGTAGTCCACTCATCTAAACAGAAAAATATGTTGTATAAGTACATTTTTAATCACATACGCCACAACTCTTTCTTTCTGAATTAACACGCATTTATATCATCGTGGCTTTACCTACACTTCGTTAATTAGTTACCTTCTATAGTAAGGTCCTGCAAAGTGGGGGGTCCCTGAGGTAGATCCTTGGATTTTAGGTTTCGTATGGTCCTCTTTACAGAATCTTCTAAGGGCACGCGTCCTTTCGTAGCAGTATCCAACGGTAGCACCATTTCTGCAAATATTTGTGCTGGTTTGCTCCTTGAATCCTTCGCTTTTTCTTTCATAGTTGCCATTGCCTTCGCGACCTTTATCGATTGCGATCAGCGGGATGGTTATGCCCTTGTTTAACAGCTGGATTTGTTTTTGTAATACTGGTAGTCAAAGAAGCTTTACACTGAAAACATGTATGAATATTAAAATATATACAGGATGTCCCAGCTAACGTGCTCGCCATTAGGAT
The DNA here is from genome assembly GCA_014611495.1 of Limonius californicus. Taxonomy (NCBI): domain Eukaryota; kingdom Metazoa; phylum Arthropoda; class Insecta; order Coleoptera; family Elateridae; genus Limonius; species Limonius californicus. Next base: position 60,530 of record JABXWE010000217.1, on the reverse strand, counting down.
CTCGCTTATTCGAAGAGCTACGAGAACGGTTAAATTAGACCAAAGTTGCGAAACTTTATGCTCAATAATAATCTTGAAATTATTATTTTCTATTTTTATTTTTATTATTCGTATTAAAAACTTACCTTGAAGGAACTGGCTTTGGAACACCTCCATCGTAAATATTCTTTACACTGTCTGTGTAACACATACATGTAACCGTCATAGCACAATTTAGAACCACCTTTATTTGATTGTATAACTTCCATCTTAACAGTGCCGAAGAAACAAAAGATATGAACAAATACACCAACAGCTACCCTATTTAAAGCATCCAAGAACGGTAATGCCCGTTGCAAATATTAAGTTCTTTGAAATAAACAAGAAGAAAGGATTAATTTTCTAAAATGGGTAGCGCCCACCACGAAAAGTAACGCTTAAAATAAAGCCGTTCTTTCAAACAAACAAGAGGAAAGAATCGATTTTCTAGAAAGGGTTTAATATTATTAGGACTAAAAACACATCATTAGCTAGATTAACACAAGTAACTTAGAAGATAAAAGTTTTCGGTTAGACAAGAAGTAAGCAGATGTCATTAGATAGAATAGAAGTAACTTAAGCGACACACATTACTAATAACACTATCAAGAAAAAATGTGCGGCAAGCTAGCCGGCCCTGGACTTTCACGATATCAATACTTTCCTATACCTATGGTATGGGAAAGTAAAAAGTAAAATAATTGTTACACATGGTATAGAAGCTCACTTTAAAATTTAGATTTTATATCAGTGGGTGGGATATGGAATTATATTCTCGCTTACGTACGTATTTACGTACGTATTTACGTACGTAATAAGCTGGCGAGTATTAGTATGCGACTTTTTTTCCTTGGCTTTTTTCCTCGGCTTTTTTTTCCGTCGGCTTTTTTTTCCGCGGCTTTTTTTTCCATCGGCTTTTTTGTCCAGGCTTTTTTTTCCCGACTTTTTATTCCACGGTTTTTTTTCCTAGATTCGCGGTTAACACAGGAAAAAAGGAGGATTGACTGATACAATGTACAGTGTAAATCAAAATAGGTGGGCGCCACCCTTTCAAGTCACAGTTAAACGAAGAGCCTCGTAAAACAGCCGAGGGAAGACAAGAAGTCGAACCTACCTTGCTGCACTTTCTCTTTACGTTAATACTTACTAACAAAATATATAAACAAAGGGAAGTACCCAAAACAAGAAGATATTAATTACAAATGTTTGTAAAGCCAGTAGCAGAGTCGGCCCTGCTATTAATTAATGCAGAGGGTATAAATTAACGAAAAGATAGTCTGCTTAAAATTCTTAGTCGAAAATTGTAATACGAAGTGTGTTCAACTGAAACCCATCTTTTCTTTATATACAATATATTCAATAATTTAATTACAAATAATTAACGTCACAGTTAAGACACCCATCCCATTGTTTTACTAACCGACGCACGTATACCCTGCTCATAGAATTCTTGTGGCTGCTGATTGAAGAAGTCTACCACAGCTATCTGTACTTCTGCGTCAGACTCAAAATGCCAACATTTTACCGCCTTTTTCAGCGGTCCAAAAATGTGGAAATCGCAAGGCGATAGATCCGGGCTATAGGATGGATGCTCTAAAACCCTTCATTTCTTTCGTTGATGATTTTCTTTTACCAAATTATCAACATGAGTCCTAGGATTGTCGTGCAGCAAAATGACCCCACACGTAAGTTTTACTAGACGTTTCCGTCTTATTGCTTGATGTTAACATCACCTTGCAGCAGGTTGTGCTTTAAACTTCTTTCGTGGTGGTGAACTTGAATGTTTCCACTGCATCGACGATAACTTACCGGATGGCTCGTAGTATTGGCACCAAGTTTCATCTTAAATTATGTTTATCGGCCCCTAAGTTTTTGGTATAATGTAGGTTTTTGATGAAAAACAGTCTAGTCATGACGGCCGTATACATGTGTACACTAGCAAATTCAAAATACAATGAAAGATATGTCCCCACGGAACAAGTCTGGTCGATTTTCCATAAATGTTTGGGCATAGATGTTTGTGTGTATGGTCAATGTATATTGGTGGTTGTTTAAATGGACAAGCTTACCTTGATGTTTTGGAAATATTATGCACCCTTCAGTAGAGAAAATATACCCAAATAAATTTATCTTCCAAGAAGATAACTGCCTTGCTCACACGGCATTGTTTTTTTGAACAATAACATCGAGGTATTGCCTTGGACTGCGTGCATTCCCTATCTAAGCCCCACAGAGAACGTTTGGACATTGTTAGTAAATTAAAACGTGACTTTAGACCTCAAAACGAAAATGATTTGTAGGCGGCTATTTAAGACAGCTGGGAAGAATTAAGTCAAGATGAAAATTATTGGCGAAATCTTATTTCATCTATTCCTGACAGATTAAATCAAGTTATAGGAGCTAATGGAGCAATGACAAAATAATTAACCTTTATTACCTGCTTGTTACGGGCCAATCGAGCTTTTCCGACGACCCGCAACCAGATAGATGGAAAAAAGTCTACAGCTTAGCTCAGAGGAATAGGGGGAGTTCGTGAAAATCGCTTACGGGAGGAAATCTTTAGTTGTGTACAGGGTAAGTCAAAATAAGTGGGCGCCACCTTCCAAATCCAGCTGATTGCAGGTCCTCGTGGAAGGCCGAGAAGCGAACAGCTTACGGGAATGGACCTTACCTTTATTGTGCTTCCTCCTATATATTTGGAGCTTGCAAAATTCTTACACAAACAAATACAGAGTACGCAAAAATAAAAGAGGAAGTAAATTTTAAAACACATATAATGAAATTATAGGAAACGACAGTACAACGAAAATGACAGGCAAAAGTGATTTTATAATTCTAAACTACAACAGAGTACTTTGACCGTTCAAGAAAGGGGGAACTCGCCGCCCATGGCCAACGGTATTTAAAATCTCTTAATTCTGCGTGGTCAGTGGCGTCGAGTATACAGGAATCATACAATATAAACGAAATTACTTTTTACAAATAGTAGTGCAAATAAAAAAAAAACGATTTGCGACTGAAGGTCGCTTTTTGGTCCAACAAAACAAAGTTTAATTAGGCCAAATTTTGCAAGTCGCGCGCAAGTTTCTTTTCACCACACACAAAAACTGGTGTGTTTTTACCTTAACTTCCGGTGGAGGCAGGCACAATTCCGGGAGGGGGGTTGATTTCCAGATGCAGGTACAGTCGAGAAAGGGGTATTTTCCCGGTCCGGGAAAAATGAAGAGGCCTCAGGAAACCAGGGGTGGGCGAAACGTGGGTAGGTACGCTCCCGGGGAAGTATATTCCCAACAATAACCTTTTCACGGATTCAAACGCATTTTATCCGAATGAATCGAAGAAAAAAACAATCACAATTGATTGTTTTGTAATCAGGCTACACTGTTAAAACTGATATAGATCCGACTCAACTTTGTCGAAATGATACTAATTGCCTAAAGCAGTATTCGGTACGATACTTAATTTAACAGGTGCCGCGAAAAAAACCCGCTCTACATGAACGTTCGTCTCGGACCCAAGCTTGTTGCCCACTGACTTATTTTCCCCGCATTCCCAAAGAACACCACCTAAGCCTATTTTTGTTCTAGAAGGAAAATTAACACGTGTGCCCTTCGCGAGAAACCGAAAAACAATTCCTGTTTAACAAAGGCATACCCGTCTGAACGGCGAAAAAATATCTTACAAAGAAAAACCTTGAACAACTCTGGGACTCCTTTGGGCATAAATTATTTCAGAACGGAAAATACCTACTAACAAAACTATTGTGAACACAACTCAATCTTAGAAAAACGCAACATAGCGAAACGGTAACCCAAAATATGACTTTAATTAAAATAACGGTATCAATTCGTACCAAGCGGCAAACAAATTACGGAATTAATTCATATAGAGCGGCAAATTTTAAACGAACATAACATGCTATATGTATAAATTGTATTTTATAAAAGTAAATACCTGCGTGTTATGTCTTCTTCTGCTAATAACAAATTAATATTTAAATAGTAAATGGATCACAAAGAAATCGATTTATATTAGATAAAATAATGACAACTTAATTGCCAGTTTCTAAGCCATTTAACAATATAATGATAAAGTTCATAGAATACCCATTTATACACGTAATATATAGGTAAAAACTCGGTTACTCGATTTTTAAAGTGTACTTGCTATTTTTGAAATCCAGTGAACATGGTATACGGTTCCTATAATGGAAATGCTTACGTGGCAGAACAAGAATGCCAGGCATGTTTTCCAAACACACAGGCATCCTAGAGGAAATATATTTCGAAGGCTAGACCAACGTGTTCGTGAAACTGTTTCGTTAGTCAAAAGAAATACGAATGCCGGTCGACGAAGGCAAATAGAACTGGAAGAGCAAATTTTAGACGCAACACACCAAGATCCCTCCGTGAGCACCTAGCAATTAGCTGTAACGTTAAATATTCCTAGAGAAAACCTTCTGTATCCATATCATGTCTGTACAGTTCAGCCTCTCTATGAAAATGATAACATAATCCAAGTGAATTTTTACAATACTATATTAAATAGAATTCGTGAAATGGTGACTTCTTAAAACGTATTCTTTGGAGCGGAGTGCATGTTTACCAGAGATGGCGTGTTTAATATGCATAATACTCACTATTGAACTGAGGAAAACCTACACGAATTTCGTGAATATGGTCATCTAAAAAGGTTTTCCGTTAATGTATGGTTGGACATAATAAACCATAGGGTTGTTAGACCAATTGCCGATAAATACCTCAATATTTTGGAGCAAGTTATTAATGAGATGCCGTTCATTATGCTATCTAATACGATAAACATGCATGATGGAGCTCCTGCTCATTTTGCCCGTAATGTAAGGGAGTGGTTGGAGGAACACTTCCCAAACAGTTCAGACTTTATTGTTTGAGGCTTTATTGAAGTATAGGTTTATGCTACGCCTCCACGAATGATGACGAAGTTAAAAATAAAATTAACGCGGCAGTATTACAAATTACGTCAGAAATATTGTAACGAATAATGTAAACGATACCATGAAGTTTGGAACTCTGTTTACAAGCAGACGGCTTTCAATTCGGACGATTATTATAAGTAGGATATTATTATAAGTAGTTAGATATCGTGCACAGTAACGACACCTGTTTGGGCACAGTATTGCCACATATATGTTTCTGTAAAATGGCCCCTGAGATCACAGGAAGCATTGTACAAAATTTTAGTATTAAGATTTTCCCACAGGAATTTTACAACCAACATCGCCACGTGTAGATTCTTTGTTAAATTATACACATCCTATATATAATGAAACGCCCTCGAGGGATCCGAAGCTGTTGATCGAGCCGCCACTGGCTACATCATATTCTGTAAGATCAAAAAGAATAGTATTGCATAGTTAATGTCAGCTGAGTTCACAATGTACACGATTGCTCTATTTCATGGAGCTACTGTTGCTTCTGCGACTCACAAAGAACAGCTCTCTGTAAACTAATATCTTATAATATGGATAGTGCTTACCTTAATTCGGAGTCAGGGTAGAGAACGCTAAAAAGGTCTTTAGGACAAGGGAAAACAGAGAGGGACAGCTGGGCTGACGTAACTGGGTTCACGTTACTGGCAATCAAGACAATACGCCATGTTCTGAATTATTTCATCATATTGTGCAATAAGAATTTTTTGAGAACAATGACGACATTATTTATTTTATGCGATAAATTCCCGCACAGAGTTTATGCTATAACGATAAATGTTTACAGGAACGGAGTTAATTTTATCTGTAGCAAACGATAAGGAAAACCTCAAGTATTGTCAACTAAATGATTGATTCTTGTAGGATACTTAACCCTTTCGCGTCGGGAGCCGGATATGTCCGTTTTTCTTCAACCATTTTGTCAGGCGGGAAACGGATTACTTTGGAGGCCGGGAGAACAGGTTTAAGTCGGGAACCGCACGCATCCGCTGCTATCCTACCAATGTAGGGACTATATATTTGACGTTCCGAAAAATTTAGGTGTATTTACCCATTGGTTCCCCTTCCACAAACTATTGTTTATTTGCCTATACCGTCGCAATTCTGCGGGGTGCAGTTTCAGTCGACAGCCGCTTATTTTAGCAGTAGGACGTGTTTCGACTTTATAAAATGGCTCGCAAATATTTAACCCATGACGAAATGTATAATATTCTTATGGAAAGTGGTGATGAAAATTTAGATACACCTAATGGGACTAGCATGTGTGAATGGGCCGATGACACGGATGCAACAAATTCTGATTCCAGTGACAGCGAACCTGTTCAACCTGTGAGTAAGAAAAAGAAAAAAAGTAATTTTGACTGGAGAAAAACCACTAGTTTTCAACCCATTATTCACGATTACAATTCTGACAATACAGGATGCAAAGAAACAATGCTGAATGGCGATTCTTCGGTTTTAGACTGTTTCAAAATTTTCTATCCACAAGACCTTATGCTGTAAATAGTTGAACAAACAAATATGTTTTTTGCTTATTCAACTAGTAGAGATCCCCAACAAAATGTTGCAGGTAAAAGAAAGTGGATTGATACCAATGTTGACGAGATGTATGTTTTTTTGGCAGTATCACTTCTAATGCCCCAAGTAAAAAAACAGCGTATAAATGATTATTGGTCAACTGATGCAATAATATTGACACCGATGTTTTCACAAATCATACCCCGAGACAGGTACAAGCAATTATTGAGCTATCTTCACTTCGCGGATAATAGGAACGTGAACCAAGATGATAGACTATATAAAATCAGGATCATTATTGATCATCTAAAGGCAGTATTCAGGCGTACCCTATATCCCTTTAGAAATATATGCATCGATGAATCCCTGATGCTCTTCAAGGGCCGTTTGTCTTTCAAACAGTTCATCCCATCAAAAAGACATCGTTGGGGTGTGAAGTTCTTCTTGTTATGCGATTGTGAAACGGGCTACATTCTCGATTTCATTATTTATTGTGGGGCTGCAACTGAAATTAAAGAATATGACCCTGAAGTTGGAATTTCGGGCAATTTGGTTTTAACATTTCTAGAATCATACAAGGATAATGGCCACAATTTATATGTCGACAACTGGTATACCAGTCCGTTGTTGTTTACCGCATTGCATAAAAACAAAATTAATGCTTGTGGTACCGTGAAGGGCAACAGAAAGCATATGCCACAAATGATAGAAAAGTTGAATAGAGGGGAAGCAACGTATTATTCTTCAACGAATTTATTAGCTATAAAGTGGTTAGACAAACGGGACGTACGAATGCTTACTACTATGCATCCGTGTGAAACCGAAACTGTCACGAATAAACGAAAAGAAAAAGTTTTGAAGCCAAAATGTATAACCGACTACAACAAAAATATGGGTGCTGTCGATAGAAGCGATATGCTGTTGAGTTCAACAGAGTCTATTCGCAAGTCCATAAAGTGGTACAAGAAAGTTTTCTTTCATTTATTAGATTTGTCTGTACTAAATTCGCATGCCCTATATGGGATGGTAACTGGCAACAATCTACCTCTCTTAGATTTCCAGTTGAAACTGGTAAAGGAATTAATTGCTGAACATCGGAAAGTGCAACCCCGAGCATCGTGCAGTGGAAGATCTCGAATGGGTGATTCGCCTTTACGTCTTACCGCCAGGCATTTCCCGTCCATGTATCCACCTACCCTGAAAAACAAGAAACCGCCATCTAAACGATGCGTTGTCTGTTCCAAGCACAGCATCCGTAAAGAAACCAGATACACATGCAAAGAATGTGATGTTCCTTTGTGTGTAATTCCGTGTTTCCAAGATTATCACACCAAAATAAAGTATTAAAATATTTAACTTCAGAATATTATAAGAATTTTCATTTGTTATAATGTTTAGTAAATAATATTTCAGTTTCCGTTATTTTTAAATAATTTTAATACGTGTGTGTTGTTAGTAAAAAGAATTTTTATTTGTGTTTATCTTTTGTAATAAGAATTTTACTTTGTGTTCTGTAATAAATTAACAAAGTAATGCAGTATCTTTAATATTCTGTCAATTAGTGAAAACGGGTAAATGACGGGTGCCGGGTACATCCGCGCAGGTAACGTATGAGAAAGGCGGCAGACGTACGCTTCCGCATGGCCTTCCCAATGCCGCCCTGGATGAACACATACGAAAAACCAATGCCGACGCGAAAGGGTTAATCCCACTAGATTCTATTACGAGAAAACAGTACGAACTTTAAGTGCAAGAACAGTTTAGACCTCACCTTAACTGCACTGACGTCTGTACGCTACCACACTCCAGCTAAAAACCCTTTGTCCACTCAGGCAAAACAAGCCAGCCGAAGCCGGTTCCGCCAACATAGTCGTACACGCGTTCTTTCTCATTTCTTGGAATTGTAGTTCATAAGCGAGCATAGTTCGTCCTGAATACTCTCGGGATATCCGAGAAGTGCCGTACCACGGTTCATCAAGAAAGTGCACTCATGTCGTATAAAATAATAAATTATATCTGCTAATATACAAAAAATTTGATAAACTCTGACATTCAAAAAAGAATGCACAAAAGTTAAGAATATTAGAACCTGTATGGATTTGGATACCAGGCCTCGCACCAAAATACCGTTTAAGTCTAGACTATTATGGTAAAATACAATTTTTAAGCGGCTAATTCAATATACTGTTTAACAGTATAACTGAAAAACTGAACACTGCTCTTCAAGAGCGGATTGTATTGAAAATTGTCCGCACCAATGGGATGTAGAAGACGATATCATTCTCACAGAATGCAAGAAAATAAAAACGTCTCTATTAATTCTGAAGGAATTTCCTCTCAATGTGGAGATTGAACTTATAAATGCCTCTCTCCGTTCTGACTGAATTCCTTCTCCATCTAGAGATTGATCTTATAGATGTCTCTTTCCATTCTGAATGAATTTCCTCTCAATGTGGAGATTGAACTTATAAATGCCTCTCTCCATTCTGAATGAATTCCCTCTCCATCTTGAGATTGAACTTATAAATGCCTCTCTGCATTCTGAAGGAAGTTCCTCTTCATGTACAGTTTGAACTCGTAAATGGCTCTCTCCGTTCTGAATGAATCTAATCTCCGTGCAGAGATTTAACTTTCAAATGCCTCTCTCTATTCTGAAGGAAGTACCTCTTCATGTAGGGATTGAACTTATAAATGCATCTCTCCATTCCGAAGGAACTTCCTCTCCGTGTAGAGATTGAACTTATAAATTCCTCTCCCCATTCTGAAGAACCTTCCTCTCCATGTTCAGTTTGAACTAATAAATGGTTCTCTCCGTTGTGAATGAATCTAATCTCAATGCAGAGATTTAACTTTTAAATGTCTCTTTCCATTCCGAAGGAACTTCCTCTCAATGTAGAGATGGAACTCATAAATGGCTCTCTCCGTTCTGAATGAATCTAATCCTCATGTAGCGATTTAACTTTCAAATGCGTCTCTCTATTCTGAAGGAAGTACCTCTTCATGTAGGGATTGAACTTATAAATGCCTCTCTCCGTTCCGAAGGAACTTCCTCTCCGTGTAGAGATTGAACTTATAAATTCCTCTCTCCATCCTGAAGGACCTACCTCTCCATGTTCAGCTTGAACTGATAAATGGTTCTCTTCGTTCTGAATCAATCTAATCTCCATGCAGGGATTTAACTTTTAAATGCCTCTCTCCATTCCGAAGAAACTTCCTCTCCATGAAGAGATGGTACTCATAAATGGCTCTCTCCATTCTGAATGAATCTAATCTCCATGTAGAGATTGAACTTATAAATGCCCCTCTCCATCCTGAAGGAATTTCCTCCCCATGTAAACAGTCATTGAATATTTTTTATATATAAATTACAGCGGTACTGTACTTCGCCAATTCAATTGAACAACCCCCAGGATCTGACGATCTCCTACTTTCTATTCTCTTTGTTGCTTTTCGGATCTCTTCGACAGTTATTTCTTCCTCTGCAGTATCTAAAGGTTCGTATTGTACATACCTATATTCGTCCCTATTTTCAGATAAAAGGTTGTCATAATATTGTTTCCAAGTGTATGGTAATTGGGTGTAGTGTATTTCTTTCATTTATGCTTAGTTGTGTAATGATTTTTCATGCTTTATTCGACTGTGTATTAGCTATCAGTCGATCTACTTCGACACATTTATCTTGTCACATTACATTCTCAAGCGTTCTCACTTTTTTCTTAATTCGTCTATTACATCGCTGATACTGTTGTCTGTCTTCTTTAACTTGGACCGAAAGCTACTTTTCGTATAGATGCTTTTATATATTCAACCAGCTTTCAAATACCATATAGGCACCAACTACATATCTTTGATTTCGTTAGCTGCTTTTAATAGACATTCTTTTAGTTTATTGTACAGAAAGTCTGCACTGCCACCTACTTCTAGTTTTAACTATTTTCTGATATAGTTCGATAATCTCAATTTATATAGTATAAGTCGTAAAAGCAGACTGATTGTAGCACTAACTTTATTATCACAAGTTCTAATGATTTATTTGATGATATTTATACTTTCTTTTAATCTTGAATATGTTGTCTACTAGTTAAGAAATACGCAAACGGAAAGGTTACTTTAATGGTCCCTTAATAATCAGACGTAGTCTAGAACAGGACTCCTTCAAGTTGCAGTGTTCATTACTTTTAAAAATAATACTGTTCAGCATCAAGAACTAGAATTCTTCCAATAATACCACAAGACAATATTTAAATAATGAATAATGAACTTCGTATAACTGTTTCATGACAATATGCAAATAAAACGAATACCATTATAACCGTAGACCTTGATCTTATGAAAACTAAAGCTAGCGAAATTTAAAATCGCGACATTTAACTAAAAACTCCGCTTTTATCATAAAATAATACATGCATCTCAAGCTGAATACAAGCGAGAACAATAATTGTCACAATAGGTATTGAAATTTGTACGTCTGGAATGCACATTTGCAAGTGTTCACAATGCCTTGTTTACACTCGACCACCATAATATTTAACTTTGCTGTATTCAGGCGGTAAACAATCCTGTCAACAAAGATAACTAAAGTAATACGAAACGCTTTTAATGTATGCTACTCCACCGAGTAGAACCGCTAAGCCCTAAACAAGCATAGTGAAAACCATTATTAATATTTGTATAATAATACGTTGTTACAGTATTGTATTCCCTCGGTCATAATCGTAAAGAAATAACGTCTAAATTTGTGGATACGGTGGTGTAGGTACACGCTTCTAAATTTTCCCCGCACGGTCTAGAACTAAATTTAATTCCCTTGGGCAACGTCAAGGGTTTTCATACAAATTCAACCATATCCATTGCTAAAGCTGGCGCATTCTATACAATAAACGGGAATTTGTGCCAGAAAGGAAGAGCTCCCTGTTCGCAGCGTCTCCACAACGTGGATAAACAAATAAAGTACTGTTAAAAGCCGGTAGGTAACTAAATATTCCGACTGAAGCGCATCACCGAATTGTTGGAGCTCTTGTAAAGCCCTCCTATTGCTTTGTTTGCAAATGCTCCCTCGCGCACTCGTATACATGCAGATTTGAGAAGCACGTTAGAGAATGCATTTGCACCATCCAGAGATTCTGCATTGCAATTGAGGTGGAAAACTGCTAAACGAGCTGAATAAACGTTGCAAATAAGCGCGACAAATACGTTAATTAATTTAGGATTTTAAATGAATTATTGTGATTTATTCCACCTGCATAACGAATTTAGACTATAACAGTGCTGCTGGATAAACAATACACTGCGCTTGGGCAAATTTTAACATACCTCCGCTTACAAATTGTTGTCACGTTTTGGTTTTAGTAACTTTTGTCATATTTGAAGATAATAAAATATAAAATAGACTATACGAATATATATAAATATAGAATATATAAATTTAAAACGAATGTAAAATACAACAACACAAAGTCAATAATAAGGTACGTCACAGTTCGATATGTATTAGATTTTTATTCATATATATATATATATATATAAAGTTTGAGATGTTGGTTGTTGGGGTAATCGACCGAGGGCAAAAAATTAAACCACCCTTTGCTATTAAGCTAAGCTTTCGGAAAACTTTATTTCCTTCCTCAGAGCCAAAAAGCTGGGAGTTTCATAAAATGAACTTAAAACAAACACAGAACTACTTGAACAAGACTAGCATCATTCTTAACACTTAGTGTACACCATCACAATTAAGTTAAGAGTATAAAATTAATAAATTATTACCATTAATTATCGTTAATGGTTCTTATTATTAACGATATTTTAACACCACCCTGCATAAATGTCGCTTTATCTGCCCATAAAATATAGCTAAGAAAATACGGATTTCCTTGATGTTGATTTAATAGCCATTGACAGTACCCAACTCGTCTCTTATAGTCGTGGGGTAATAAGTGCTGCACTTTCGTTTTTCGAAAAGGATATAGACAGTTCACGTCTAATATTCTGTGTACTGTTGGCATTCGTATGTCTACAATTCGAGAAATACCACGTAAGCTTCTCGTAAGCTCCCATTTAATTAAATATAACACAGTTTCTTCAATATTGGACTGTCTTACCATAAATGGACGACCACCAACACCACATCTTTTTCGATGAACACTTCCTCTCTCTCTCGTAGACGTATGTCAGTTCGTTAAATAACTGTGTGGTTTGGATGTCTTCTATTTGGATAGCGTTTAGCTTATAGCCTACTCCTGCATTAAAATTACCACCAACCTTTTCAAGAATCCAAATCATGTCACTGAACTCTGCAAATGTGTGTTCCATTAATGCACGGGATCGGAATTTAGGAAAAGACCATAAAAATGTATTTTACAATCGTAAAATTCGGAACAGCAGTGTCAAACTAAATAGAAATTACTATCAGCCTTGCTTAGATTTGCCTTGATGCGATTACTAAATCTCGTATCTTTAATAAATTTTGGGCTCAAAAATCTGCATTTTGAACTTGCGCAGAAGTCATTTTTATTGTTAATATCTTAAGTTGATTGACGAAGAACTACTTCATCGATAATATCTATTAGTTTAGCTTTTAGGTTAAAGATATGCAGCATTCGAATGTTAAAGACACGAAGAAGAGGAAGAACGAGAAACTAATCTGCGAAAAAAAATATGGTAGCTATTTTGAGGACAGTATGCACTGTTGAACAACGCTACGGGGCGTTTTGTATCAACTTATGAGAGATGCTGTATAATTTTACTAGAGACTTTAAAATTTTCAACACAAACAATTACTTCTAGAACAAATGGGTTTTATCAAAGACATAGGCTGAAGTGTCCAAATATTAAATATGCGGCAAATTATAAAAAAACTACGGAATTCAATACAACTACCATTTTATGCTTCATCGATTACAAAAAGGCATTTGACTGTATGCATTGGCCAAAACTATAAAAAAAAACTTCAAATGAGCATACCAGAACAAATGGAACAGCAACGGTAAGGACAAACGCCAAAACAACCGACAAGTTCCAACGGAAAAAAGACATACGATAGGGATGTATATTATCATCTTTAATATTTAACATGTACAGAGAACCTATAATGAGAAGTCTACTCCATAACTGGAATTATTTCCTTTTTCGCTTCTTCTCCTCCACCATCTCGTCTTATACTCGCTAATTTTGGTAATCCCACATACATCTTCTGCTATCTTTATTAGATTTCCTGTGATACAATTCCATAATAGTTCGAGTATTTATTGATTTGCAATTGCTTTAATTTTGTCCATCTCCGTCCCTATTCTTGTATTATATTATCTACCCATCTCTTCTTTTTTTTAACTTTACGTTTTTATTTGCTGTTTGGTTTTGTTTCTCCTTTATCCTATACTGTTTTTTGTATTGTGTCTTTCTGTTTGTATTTTTGGTAACACATTTATGCACTCTTTTTCACCCTTGTGTCTTTTATATCGTTCCTAGAACGTCTATTTATTGTAACGTAATCTATTAGAGACTTTTTTCCATGCGCCTCGGTCTGCCGCTCTTCTTTTCCAGTATTTTTCAGCCGTTTCCACGATGTCATCCCTCCATCTTGCCATTGGTCGTCCTACACTCCTTCTACTTGTTCTAGGTCGCCAGTTTAGTATTCTTCCAGACCATCTCTCTCCTCCTGATCTTATATATGGAAAATTCTAGGGGAGGACTACATCCAGAAATGGATAAACGTTTGAGCAAAGAAGAAGAATCTATTATAGATCTCTCCGGTCTGCTCCTTTTACTTCTTAAACATATTTACGTATCTCTTTGTATGCGTAAAATTTATTCCTTATTAGATTATTCAAGATTCAAAATTCAATAAATTTTATTCCATCCTATTATTAGCATTCTTTTTCTGATTTTTTTTTATTGTTGCCGCTGGTTCTCTCAAAACTCGTCTTTCTTTTGTACAGGGTGAGTGAAACTCGATGTCTCACCTCTATCATAAGAAAAGGAAAAACGATAGAGAAAATCTGAAAAGAGGTTCTTAAATGGGATTGAGTAAGGTCCGTTTTAAGCCAAATTCGCATATTTTTCCATATTTGGAAACTGAAGTAATGACGTCATCAAATTTATTTTTTCCAGAAACATACCTACATTTTGGCATATTTAAAAAGAGCTAATTTTTCTGAACAAATTTTGTAAAGAAAAAAATTTGCTATCTTTTTCCGTTAAAAAATTATAAGCAAATTTGTAAAAAAAAAGTATTATCAAAAATTCGCAATCGTCACGATTTAAACAAGTAGCCTTTGAAAACAGAAAACAAAGTCGCATCTGTCAATAATTTAACTAATGGTTGACAAATATTGTTTTGTTGTCATTTGACTTTGAAAAATGTTCACGCACAACGAAAAAGTCAACATGATATTAGTTTATGGGGAATCTGGAAAAAACCCTAGAAGAGCAGTTCAGTTATACGCCCAGAGATATCCCGAACGTGTTATTGCAAGCTTAAAAATATTTGCAAGATTGGAACGCAATTTACGTGCAAATAACGAGGCATTTTCTTCTCGAAAGGGAAGAATAGTATATTCTTCAACGAGTGTAGAATGATAGCTATTATTTACAAGGATGAACATTCATACACCATTGTGTACGGTTTCTGCGATTTCTTCGGCAGTAAATTAATACACGTCGTTTTCGCGGTTTCCGTTATTTCTGGTGGCGAACACATTTCAGCGTTTTCGCTGTCTGAATTATTCATACCTACTTCTTACTGTTTTTACGAATACGAAAATTTAAAACTGCCTTTAACAGTTACTTCAAAAACAAGTGGGAGATCCTAAGCGCTAACATGCCACGCCCACTAGCTTCCGGTTCCGCAATTTATCGTTGGATTCTGATACAGAATCCCACGACCCACTGAAATAGAGAACCGAATCCAACGGAAATGGAGAATATCTATCATTCTTCAACTAAAAAGGTATATGTAACGAATACGTTCTATTATAGTCGTAGAGAAAAATTGTTAAAAGGGTCAATTCTGACAATACCGTTGCCACTGTTTTGCAGTATTTTGAAGGCCTGTCGTGAGTTGAATTTAAAATATAGTTCGGTACGAATAATTTTGAAAGGAAATGGTTATCACGATTATAAACTTCACAACTTAGAACACTTGTCGGATCAACATCAACAACGAAGAATTAATTATGTTGCCCAAGTGATGGAAAACTTAGAGATCAATGACAATCGGTTTTTTCAGCATGTGTTGTGGACGGACGAAAGCCGTTTTGTTAGTGACGGTAAGCCCAATAAAAAATATGAACATTTTTGGGTTACTGAAAATCCACATTTTGTCAATGCGATTGAAAACGAAGGACACTTCGGAATTAACGTTTGGTGTGGTATTATTAATGGGCATTTGATTGGTCCATATTTTTACGAAGGAGTTTTACATAGTGAGCGATATTTGCAATTTCTTCAAGAACAACTGCCTGTGCTTCTCGAAAATGTGCCATTACAGCTGCGAGCAAACATGTGTTTCCAGCATGACGGAGCTCCACCGCATAAAGCAAGAATTGTCCAACAATATTTAAATGAAACTTACGGAGAACATTGGATAGGCATAAATGGACCGATTGTGGGGAACTTTGAAAAATAAAGTTTACAGAACACCATCTGTTAATTTGCAACATTTAAAAGAAAAAATCAGAAATGCTTGCGATGAACTATCTAGAGAAATGTTACGTAAGGCTTCAGTGAGAGAAGTAAGGCGGAGATTGGATAAGTGTTTAGAAGTAATAAGTGGTTACATTGAAAATTTGTTATAGTGATAGCCTACATACTTTGTTTCTTTATGTGGTAATAGTAGTAACATATTATGTGTTTTTTTATGTTAAATTAATAATTAATAGTAATTAATAATGTTTAATTATTGACAGATGTGACTTTGCTATTTGTTTCCAAAGGCTACTTGTTTAAATCGTGACGATTGCGAATTTTTGATTAGATATTTTTTTTACAGATTTGCTTATAATTTTTTAATGGAAAAAGATAGCAAATTTTTTTCTCTACAAAATGTGTTCAGAAAAATTAGCTCTTTTTAAATATGCCAAAATATAGGTATGTTTCTGGAAAAACTAAATTTGATGACGTCATTACTTCAGTTTCCAAATATGGATAAATATGCAAATTTGGCTTAAAACGGACCTTACTCAATCCCATTTAAGAACCTCTTTTCAGATTTTCTCTACCGTTGTTCCTTTTCTTATGATAGAGCTGAGACATCGAGTTTCGCTCACCCT
The DNA here is from genome assembly GCA_014611495.1 of Limonius californicus. NCBI lineage: Eukaryota > Metazoa > Arthropoda > Insecta > Coleoptera > Elateridae > Limonius > Limonius californicus. Next base: position 43,760 of record JABXWE010000217.1, on the reverse strand, counting down.
GTACATTCGCATCCTTGTTGGGTTCGTATACCACTAATATTATCATATGATTATTTTGTTTTCCAAAATGTATCTTCAATATTTTCTATATAAGTTCTAATAAGTTCTATTGTGTGTGTATATTGCATTTTTTTCTTACTGTATATCCATTCCTTCTTTTGCTCCGTAATTATTATCTATACCGCTGTATATGTCAAAATGTAACCTCCTTTCAGTTTTTTTCTCCCTTCCCTTTATTTTTCGTTTTGATTATACCCAGAACATCCATTTGCCAGGCTTTCTTCCTCCTCCAGCTCCTTTCCTTTGTCAGATAAACTCCTGATATTCCATGTGCCTAATCTCCAGGTTCATTTGTTTTTCCCTTTATCCTTTCTCTTGCAACTAGTTTTAATTTATTTAAAGGAGGTTTGGTCTTCGTTATATTATAATACGAAGCAAAACTGCAATTGTAAAACTTAAGTTGTAGTAATGTAATTGTAGTATAATTGTATTTCGCCATCAATGTACTATTTTCCAGCGCTTTCGTGAGACTAAGTTTAATACATTTCTTAGTGGTATCTGTTCTCAGATAAACATATTTTGCCTTATTTCGAAAATATTTTTTCCATATCATTTTGCTTATTCCATGAGTAGGCAAGTACAACAGTGTTGATACATGATATTTTAACCAAAGCAGATTAGTCTTCCTAGACAATTTAGCAGTTCTTTTGGATTGCATCCACCCTCACAATTATGTAACGAATTTTTTAAAATTCTATGAAAAGTTAAATGAACAGCATAGTGATGTTTTTGGCGCCCATCTAATTCAATAAGGTGATCTCTTCAAAATTTCAAGTACTTCTTCCGATTCTAAAATTTATACTTCTTCGGCAGTTGCAATTTTGTCTTTGCAGATTTTAATTTTGCGATTAGTTTAATAAATAACCCCTCGATACGCACAAATGCGGCAATATACGTGCATTTTAGAAGACTGAAGTGCTTTTTAAGGAATAAGCGTAACGTTCCAGTATAGAGTGTGAAAAATAACATATGCAGAAATGTTTAATATGTTACACGTCTGGGTTAACGCCAATAATAGTTTTACAATAAACCAACACCTGCTAACTCTAGCGTACTCGTAGATATGCTGATATTTGTAATTATTTAGTACTGATGCGGCCCGTTCTCCGGATTAATGGCATGATCAAGCGGTAGTAATTCCACAAATTGCTAACCCGGTGAAAGCTAGACTGTTTGAATTTAATATTGCTATGAAATTGGATAATGTGTATCATTAATAATAATTATTACAATAATAATCAAAATGTTATTAACAAATAAATTACGGTCACGCCATTTTGTCCGCGATCGTATATTTCACAATATTAGCTACCACATGCGCTACTATTCTTTCAATTCTAAACTTAGCGAAAAAGAAATTGTGACTACAGCCATTTGGGGAATTATATTTTATTAGAAGCACAAATATAGAATCTGTGGTTCCAATTTGGTACAACCTAAAATTTATGTAATAGATTTTCCTATCATAGTAACTTAACCAGTTTTTTTTTTTCAGGAAACGTGTTCGTCATAGCTGCTATTTTGTTAGAAAGAAATCTTCAAAACGTTGCCAACTATTTAATAGTCTCCCTGGCCGTCGCTGACCTTATGGTAGCTTGTCTGGTGATGCCTTTGGGAGCAGTATATGTGGTAAGTCCTTTGCACTATATTTTAGCGGTTTTAGCGATCGGATGTGGCGGAAATTTTTATTTGGATAAAACATGCGGGTCTGTGTACAATAAATCTTGCGGTTTTGCATATAAATTTGATTTTTCTGTGATATATAGCGCTAGTACGGCATGCTTTTTAATGATAAACTCCTATTGAGAATTCCGTGCCATTTCATGTAACATATTTCGCTAAAAGTAGTCTTGTTTGCTTTTCGTGATGAATGATGTTCTCAGTATAAGTGTATCGCCCTTAGGCATCGTTATGTCCACAGCGCATAAATAAAAATCGATGTAAGCACTGGCAAAGTTAAATGAGCGTGTTTCGGTGCCGTTTTCTAAGTGCATGAATATTCCCATTGGGGAATGTAATATACCCGGACTATCTACGGAATAATAAATCAATTTCATAGGGGTATAGATAGCGCACATAGCTAAGATGTACTGCAATTGCTGCACTGTGTAAACGTATTAACCTATTTTCTGAGAGACCGCAGACTATGTTGGCATAGAAAACATAATAACGGAGAAGTATGCACCAGAACTTCATGTATTTACATAGTAAGTCAATTACTGAACGCAATCCATCATAGGTTGAGGCAAGTATTGACAGAGCGCACTGTGTAGTAGGAAGTACGTACACCGAAACCCGCATTTTCAGTTAGTGTATGAGAATACACGAGCTATATTTTACTAAACCGCAAATTATTCCTAGGATATGCAAACTAGAAACATGAGAATGGTAATAAATTCAACCAGTTGAAGCTTCTGTTTAATAACGAGATATTAAAACTAGAATAAAACTAAATTTTCCCTTCATCGCAACCGATTAGAAGTACCTCCCATGATTTGCTTTTATAATCTAATTCATCCTGTCTGTCTAAATTTTATACAAAACTTGTCAAATGGTCTATACAGTAATGAAGGGTATCATGTTACGTAAGTTGACTATCAGATAAAGGAAGAAAACGATGTTTTGCGTATGCGTTTACTGTTTAGGTAACCACCTCGAAATTAAATTAGAAAGTTTATTACTTCCGTGGTGTTTTAATCATTTATTCGTAAATTTGTATTAATTACAACATACATAAGCACATAAACATAATGTTGACTGGAGCACGCCCTAATGCGCTCTTACTCGCCCCTATTACCACTAATACCAACATAAGTAATATACAATCCACCACAGTTCAGCCTTCCTGACCAGGATTGTACTCAGTCATAGCAATTCTAATATTTATTTAAGAAACATCTCAAAATAACTTAATCCATATTTTCATACGCTCAGGTGCACAACCACCTTTAAATGGTAACTATGTTAGATAATGACCCTCAGGCTCTTTAATTACATATCTGTCCGCAAAGATAGTACATATGTGCACTAATATACCCCACAAAAACCCTTCAATATATGCAGGAATATGCAGGAACCTATTGAGACCATATATTTTTCAATATTGTCAACTAGAAAATTCTGTCGTTTATCTTCCAATATATTTTTATAGCTGGAAAGCTTCTTTCTACGTCACACGATGTTACTGGGCAATATTTAAACAGATGCGATTTCTTTACACTGAAACATTCGTCATTGAAATCGTTGTCTAAAAAATCTTCATATGAAATATTTTTTATCAGCAGAGTTGAAACTCCGCTGTTTTTCAGAATTAAAGCGTTAATTTTATTACTATTTTTTTTACATGTTTTACTTTTATGTTTATTGAGGCGCACCAACACGGTAACCCGCAGAGTCAGGCCCTGTTGTGCATTGCACAAACTAACTTAGCCTTGTCTCATACCAAAAGCGATGGGCCTCTAAGGCCTGTGAAAGCTTCCTAGAATAATGAAATGTTTATTGAGGATGGAATGATAATTTTCGAATAATTCTAAAGAATCCACGGGGAGCATGTTTCGTGTTTCCAGTTTATTAATAATGTTGGGAAATTCAGAAAAATAAGCCTCTGTGTAGGATAATTGAGATTCTAATTCAGAACCTTTATAATCTACCACAGACTGAGTTAACAACAATTTTAAAATTACTATAACGTTCGCAATAAAATAGAGCGGCTTCAATGCACGTTCCCCATCTGGTAAGGATTGGCTGTGGAAGTAAGGGAACATCCTTAAGCCGTTCTTTGTAAACTTCGAAGCGAACTGGTGATTTTAAGAATACTTTCTTCCCGATATTAATGAGTTTATTGACCAAAAAAACTCGCTTCTAATTGTTTCGGCCACTCTAGTCATTGCATGAGCCAAACAGGTCACTTTAATTATATTAGGAATAAAAGTTTAGGTTATGACCAGCTTTCACCATGTATGCGGCACCTTCAGTTGCCATGTATAAAATTCTTTCTGATGGTATTTTTTTGTCAAATATAATAATGAATGGGTTTCATTGATGAAACATGAAATTTTCAAACGGTTGATTTTTTCGAGTTGTTTAACAGCAACTAAAAAGCTGGAAGAAGGATTTCCGTTCAAGACACAAATAATAAAATTCGCAATATATCTTCCTCCCACGTATAAAATTTGCTTAATGCTTTATGAAGCAGATTGTAAATAGTTAGTCGTATTAATAAAAAAAAAATTGTTGTTGTGGCTCGTTTGCATTATTTTTTCTTATTTGATGTGGGCCAGCAGATATGTGCTGATCAAGTTGAAACTTTTTATTAACGTTGATCTGTAAAATCAATAATTTACGAGAGCTTAGAGGATACGGCAATTAATTGAGGGTAGCTTTGCCGATTTCTTTGCAAATATTACATTAGTTAAATCTCTAATTTACTTCTAAAATCCCATAACTGATGATAATGTCAAATAACAAATTGGAATTTAATCTTTTAATTTGACATTAAGGGATGTTCTGGATTGCCAATGTTTAAATAGGGGGAATATTTTATTAAATTAAAATAACGGGATACATACCTCTTTTGTGCAAACGGTACAAAACACAACACTTCGATCATATTTAAAGCATGCGTGCAGCTTCAACCACTTCTTATTTCAATCGGTTTTTGAACTACCAACTTTAGGCATTTTCTTAAATCTCGGATTCATACTTGCAGCTCTATCAAGAAATGAATGACGCAAGAAAAAACTGAATACTTACCAACCCGTTTGACAAGCACTAAATACACAATAACGATATCTTCTAAGAATCAGCAAAATTACCAAATACGTACTATTTTCCAAGAAATGTCCACTGAATACCTAAGTACCTACTCATCTAATACCGTCTTTGTTCTATAAACTAAATCTGCGTTTACCTGAACTATCTGTTGCCAAATGTTTAGGAAATATTAAGCTATTTCCCCCTAAGAAATTATAGAACATTGATTTCCAAAACATTTGTTCGATATTTTATTTTTTTGGTAAATGTGCATTTTCATACCCTTAAAAGACAAAATATGCAGGAACCACATGCCGCAAAGTTGTAATATATGCAAAATATGCAGGAAAGTAATTACTTTTTATGAGTCTAAACATTAAAAAACGTGTATACACAAATAATTAAGAAGTTATGCTCAATAGGAAAAGATATGCAAATATGCATTTGCCCAACTCTATCACATATAAACCCCTAAATTTTCGAAATATTTTTTTATTTCTCTAATGCAAGTGAAGGATAAGGAATTAAGTTTTTGTTTAACTGAATGTGATGACTGCCATCTTTTAAATCTAATTTTGACAAATAAGCTTTATCCCGTAAACCGTCTACGTGATCATCTATTCCAGGAATAGGAAATATTTCTCTTACCGATATTTTATTAAAGTTTCTATAACCCTCCAGTATTTTGCGTGTGTCATTGTTTTCCTTGCCAATATAATAGGCCTGCTGTACCGCGATGTACTTGGTCTAATAATTTTCCTACTCATCAAATGATTTAGAATGTTCTGTTCATCTCTAAATAAATAATTGGTACAATTGGTTTTTCCGGTTTCACATCGTATTCCTTAATAATGGTCTGAACCTAAGCTTGGTTTTCCAAATCTACATTTTAATATATATGTATACTAAATTTAATCTTCCGTGGGTCTGGTGATTTGAACGGATTTTATTTAGTAGTCGGCATTCCTGATCTTCTACAATTATTTCCTTTCTCTCCCTTCAAAAACTTCCTTTTGGTTGTGGTGTAATCGTTCGTATTGTTTCTATATCCAATTTCGGAATTTACTTCTGCAGTGTTGCGAATCGAATAAAATATTGTCAGATACCATCGCCGAGAATTTCGTGAAATGTCGTAAGAAGCTGAAATCTTATCCAGTGTGTCAACGCCCAGTTTTATTATGTTGTAAAATGCCACTATTTCAGGCTTCCGGTTGTCTCCGGTTGATTCATTAGTTTTGTCATCATGATGGAGCTCAGACCGTAGCAGTACATTTTTGTTTTTCTTTCTCAACTTATTATACCACCGTGATTTGTTTTTGAAAGCCAAACATATTTGACGGCAAAGGTCTTCCTTTTGTAGACACCAGACATCGCGGTAATTTAGTTCCAACATGTTAGACGGCAATCTGCCAACAATCGATACATCAAGCTGTAACTGGTGAACCAGTTATCGAATGTAATAATGCCACCATTTTTGGTACTGGTTCTATCAACCCAAGAACAATCTCTTCCGGTTTGTTACTTTTTCTGAAATGTTCCTAGGGTTCCAAACTCACGTGGACTTCCAAATTTACAACATAAAAACACCTGGCGGTAATACAAGCAAAAATTTTCAAACCGTACTTGGCCGGCTTGCTTGGGATGTACTGTCGAAATTAACAGTTACCACGAATCCCTACTGATCGATGATAAGATACACATTCGGAGAATACATTTGTAGGCAATTCGAAAGAAAGGTATCAAAGAGTGTCCTAATCGGTGCATGTTTATATAGTGTCATTCTCCTCATTTTACTCTCATAGTGTCAAAATCAAAAATGTAAGCAACATAAAAGAAAACTGAATCGTTGAAAAGTCATAGTCTTTCTGAATATCTATATCCCGGTATTGTCGATTGTCCATAAATCTTTGAAATTTTGACGTCTAGAGTTGAAGTAGCCCGCCAAATGTACAAGACCAAATAAATCTTGCAATTCAGCTATATTCCTTCTTGTCCCGCCGTAGGTGATCTTGGAGGTCTATTATTTCTATGACCTTCTTTCCACTTGGTTTAAGTTTCCCACGTCTTCTTCGTCTTGTTGGTGTTCCAAATGACTTTCGGTAGCCCCCCTACCGGCATTATTCACAAATATCCATACCAGGTTAGTTATCTTCTTTCTAATGCATTTTTAAGGTTGTTTCTATATTCATTTGTTGTCTAATCTCTTCACTTCCTACACGATTCAACAATGTCTCACCACAACATCTTCGCCAGTAACTATTTTCGACGATATTAATTCTTATTTTAAGAGTTTCATTAATGATCCATATCTCTCAGCCATAGGTGACACAACTTTCCAACATTGATTTAAATGTTTTAAACTTTGTTTCGTTCCTAATTAATTTCTTTGCTTCACAGTATCCAATTTAGTTGACTTCCTCTGGCCTTTCCTCCTTCTATTTTTTTCCAGAATGTCTTTCTCATTGTTTCCATCATCTGTTAATTTCACTCCTAGAGTTTTATATTCTTGAGTATTCTTTAAGGTACCCATGTCAGAAGTTCATGTTTCCTCCATTTTCCTCAACTGTCATATATAGCATTTCCGCTATATTACCTGCCAGACCACATGTCTCATACTCCTCTACTAGTTTTCTAAACATGCATCCTCAACATCCTCCACCAGAACAACTTGGTCGTCCGCAAAAAGCAAGGTAAAAGCATTTCTTCTCCGATTTTGGCTCATTCTGCTACACTTTCTAGTCCAGTGCTTTAACATTGAGTTTAAATACATCTTCAATAATGTGGGAGAAAAACAACATCCTTGTGGGAGACCCTTATTAACTTTAAAATAGTTGGAATTTTCGTTTCTCGGTTTTAATTGACGGATATTTTGTTGGTACATTATTTTCGCCGCATTAACATTTTGGGGATGTATTTCGTTTTCTCTCATAGCTCCCCATTTTACTTCAAGAAGTGAGTAAAAAAAGACGGATATAATAACGATAAAGGCATTAAAATTCTCTGCAAATTGTCAAAAATAGACATATTCTCATTCTTGATACAACTACAACCTTAAATAAGTGCTTGTAAGCTCTAACGTTGTTCGAATTTCTGAATTCAAGTTGATGATTGCAGTCCGACGCAGCTGTACGTATTAATCACAAAAATTCTGTACAATTAAACAGTAAATGTCTTATTTTCATCGACTTTCCTCACATCTATTTTTTTTTTAATTTTCTGAACTGAAACACTGTAGTAACTTGGTTATAATCAAATATTTTTGCCGCGATGAAACTTTACACTCCAATAAAGCGTTAGTGTCGATAATTCAGCAAACTAATAATACAATTTCGGATTCTAGAATGCAATAACTTCCTTATCCATCCAGCTGAATATATTTTAACTAGCGGGCAGCGTAATTCACTTATATAAGTGCATTTAAGTCTAGATTACCGTACACATTTGTTAATGGATGATAAAAATAGCAGCTGCTCCTACTTTTGTATGTAGAAAAGGAATCTACTCCACTTCTTTCCCTGAAGGAATGTCATCCATTTTTTGCATGACCGCACCCCACCATGGTCATGCAATTAATGGATAACACATGCTTTTAAAGAAAGTTGTAGAGTGAGTAGTTTAGATGGTAAAACGCACACTTCGTAAATGAACACGTAGGTTTATATCTCAGAGATCGTCGAAGCAACGAACTAAAAAGCAACCCTCCACACAAATTCCCCAATTGCGACGTATAAATGCTGAAATATTCGCTGTATGTCTGTCGTTCTAATTGGACATTAAACGTAAAACATCCTGTCCTTAGCTATTTCTGAGAAGCACCTGGCATAAAAGAATACGGATAACGGCTGACAATTATTTTGGTTCCCAGATTTCAATTACATATTTAAGTCCCCCTTTACATGTTTTATTAAGCTTCAATACTATCACTGACCTTTACAGATAATTCTTTTCTAAGACTTGTAGTCATGTTTTTATGGTTTGCGCTAACAGCTGTATACCAATTCTGTAGATAGAGGTTGAGGTGATACTGTATATCATATATGTTTTATTTTTACTAATATTCCTGTATAAGCAACACTGAATTTAGAAAGGAATTTCTTGCCTTTCTTTCCTCTGCCTTATTGCTTCTTCGTAAGTTTCATTTCTTTGTTTTGATCTCTCAATATTTGTGCTATTTATTTATTTCTACTGAGGTTTAAAATTACTGATTATATACAGGGTGAGTCGACAGGAAAATGCCAACTTCGGGAGTGTATTCTACACATTAGTATATGAGTAAAAAAAGCAAAGTTGTAGATAACGGTCAGCTAGCTCAGGGAGTAGGGGTGGTTCGCGAAACACAATTATCGGAAAAAAATGTATGTTGTTATATACAAGGGATGTCTGCATAAGTGGGTGCCACCCTTTTAAATTGTGTGATCCTCGTGAAAGGGCCAAGGACAGACAGCTCATGTGTATCAGACTTACCTTGGGATAGGTAACAAAATATACACTAAGACGGAAGATAAGCAAATTACAAGTTTTAGGTTGTCCAGTTGGTTATACATATGTATATATAAGACAAAATAAGAATTGTTTGGTACAACTGTAAACAAAACAATAAACAATCGAAACAGACCCAGAATCGACCCTATCATAGATCAATTACGTATAAAACAAATGGAGGTCTTAAGATATCTGAGAAACTTGTCTCAGCCCCACTGACTGCGATATTTACGGTAGTAATAAAAATAAAAGGCACAAGCTACGTAGCCAGTTACAACTGAGAACATTAATACAGTACAATACAAATTGAATAATAAGTTCAGCAGATAAATGGCAACAGAAGGTTGCTCAAATTAACCAAAATTATCGATCTGACACATCTAAAAAAAAGCCGTTGCAGTAGCGAACAACCGAAGAAAAGATACTGATCGCAATCTTCACTGCTAATTAAAATTGATACAGACAACAGTTATCTTATCAGCGTCGAAATACAAAAGGGAAACTCCATTCCGAGTCGACCTAGACGCGCTCGACGCCCCCAAGGACATGGACAGCAGAACGAGGAACCAGGAGCTGGATTATCGTAACCTCAACAGGTGGTTGCGGACTAGGCTGATATCTCCAAACGCAGACGAGGTTGTCAGCTTAAGGTACTTCAATGTGCACACGGTACAGGAACGGCAATCGGAAACACAAAACGTAGAGAAGCTATAATTTGGAAGAGAGGTAACGTCTAATTATGGCCGTAAAAAACGAAACAAGGACATCCTACGGTAATCCTACGCACTGTTAAATCTTGCTTCTCCATAAAATCCGACACTGACGGTCGATTCAATAAACTACGACAAACGGTGACAATAGCATAATAACGGCAACGGAAATTACACAAGATTAACGTAGTCGCAGCAAACTTATTCGACAACATCGATACGTCCGCAGTTACTAGTATGCGGCCTAAGACAGACGGCGTGCTCGCGAAAACATTTTACGAATTAAAACGCACAGTTTAAAAATGTTAAATTAAACGAACGTTATACACCACCACATGTTTATTCAAAAACAATGCTGTAAATTTGCTTAAGCTGTTTCATATGGATTTTAATGAGACCATAGGTAAGGGTTACGGGTTTTGGTAACGCGACCACATGTAAATGTAACTTCATCGGTATAAAGTATACGTGGAAACAAGTAGCGATTAGGATTTAACCACCCACAAAATTGCATACGTTTAGAATGATCTCCCGGTTGTAGTTGCTGTACACGATGTATGTGGTATGGATATAAGCCTTGTTCTTATATTGCGGAAATCAATCTTGTCTGTGGAGCTAGTCCTAGGGCTCAGTTCCTATCATCTACTTATTTTGAAGGACACCGTGAGATGTTATTTGCGCACTAAAAAGTGTACTACTGCCACACAAAGCATTGAATACGTTGACAAATATGTTTCTACTTGGAATCCCTCGATGGAAGGAAAGGAACAAATACCATACTGATTTTTTTATACAAGTTCTAATTGAGTTTTTATTTAAAAACAAATCATATTTGTAAAGAGTTTTAAATTAAATACTAAACCCTTCTGTGGGTTAAATGAATATCTTCGATACTTTTCTGTCACATGGTAAACAATATGATTGTTTCGTGATCAGTTTCATATTTGTTTGGAGAATCAGTTGGTTGGTACTACTATTAGCTCAGACTATATTTTAAATTAAGCTAATATACATATAGCTTGAAATATTTCTTGTCGATTTGCTAACCATTTGGAATACTTATGTCTCCGACAGATAATTACCTTCGGGGCGTTTAGTAGGGGTCGCAGAAACAACAGATGCTGTAGTTCGTAGACCGTGCCTTTTAGGGCTAATTAAAATCAGCTTTCCAGCAAATTGGCTCAAGATTTCTCTAAACAAACAGAGATTATATGAAAGCGTGCGGGAAGATTTTGATGAAAACCCGCCATTTGTTAACCAAATCCATTACCTACACCAAGTTATTCGCTTGAGTTAAAAATTTAATATTTCAAAAAGAAACGGTACTTTTCAAATTCAATTATGAATTTTACCCAAGGCAATGAGATTGTCGCTTTAATTGCTAATAATAGAAGTAGCGATGGTAAATGAATTTTCCATCTCGATAAGGCAACCAGAACTAATTTTCTAGTAGCACCGATGCTCTCAATTTAACTATAATAGGTTTACGATTTCTCAACAACCGCCATATTAGATACGGAGTTGTTATTCTGTAATATCGTAAATAGTTTGATTTCCAGTTCTAATTAACAATTAATATGAGCATTTAGTTTATCATATGCGTGTATCAAAGACTACTTTGTGTGCGCATGAAATATGTACGTCTTGTGGTTGTCTTGAACGTCAGAGATGAGTAAATACACTCCTGTATCCGTAGGCTACGTTTCACGCTTTGTTTATCAGGTTCTCTTCGAATATAATATGTTACCGAAATGCACCATACGCCATCTCGTTCAAATGACTGTCTGAATGCTTATTAGATTTGGAAAGCTCATACCTACGTTATTATTATATCTATTGAAAACACTATTAAATTCCATAGTGGCCAAATGGTCAACATTTCTCTCATGATTAACTTAAAATGATAATATCATAAAAGCCATCCTGCACATTGCGTTTCAATTAATTTGAAGTGTAGTTCTATAGTTTAAATGATAATGGATAATTATTTACTAATTACGATAACTCTATCAATGAATAAATCACGTGCTTGGAAAAGTAAATCAGATAGCTTGAGAGTCCAGCACAATCGTTTATTGTATTGGAAACATATCGCGACCCAGTAATGCTTCGTCCGCGTAGATAGTTTTGATAAAATTAGACCAAACCTTTAGTAGTGCATGTTAAGCTGTTGACTTAAAGATAAGCTGCATGTGTTAGGGTCGTTGCAGGTAGGCAATCAAGAACGTATTCAGGAAAATTTTTGAATAAATAAATATGTTATACAACCAGAAATGTACTGTGGGAAATCTCCAACACGTTTCATAATACCATACTGGCTGGCCGAGTTCAGATCAAAGTTTTTATAAATGCGCTTCAATGGGAAGTCAACATCTATGTCTTTGTCGGTATCACTACTTGCAATTTCCATAATACGATTATTTTCGTCGTTTTCGAAAGGTCTCCAGAAAGCCATGATGTAATTGCGACTGGTCAAAATTACTACTGAATATACCCAAAAAAATAATCAAATTAGCATACTTTGAAAACAAATGATTCATATTTGAAAAAAATTTTACATTATTACATACAACGTTAGTGGACAACAGCACTCTTTATCAAGTTAAGATATTTAACAATATTCAGGGAATACATGGTCGATCATCCGGTAATTTTTATTTAATCTACTTTTATTATAACATTTTATATTATATATTATAATTATACCCAGTCTCAATAAAAAGTTGCATTGCCGGATTTTACTGCCATTGCCAAGAAAGTTAAATGCGGCCCTGACCACAGACCAACAACCACCAACGCTATTGTTCAGAGATTACATGCTACCTGCTGATTGGTAATCGCATTTAAGTAGGGATTTAAACTTTCGCCAGTAAAAGTTCTTACTTTAATACAATTTCAGTAGCATGTCAGTAAAGCAACCATACAATATAAATATTATTGCATTTATTTTATAGTAATGCATATAAACATATTCTTTATGTAAGGGAAGCTTATTCTAACCAAAAATTAATAAACATTCGGATATGTAAGTAAAACTATTTATAACCATAAGTTTATGGTAGTTCATCAGCACACGGCCAGGTCAATCTTAAAATTCGGTATATTATCAACAAATTAATGTATTTACTTCAGAAATTTTAATTGTCATCTGAAAACGACTTTTCAGTCCCTATTATAATTTATTTATAACTGCAAAACACATAATAGACTTAAAATTCGTTAATTAAAAAGTAGGACAAGGGTTTAATTTAAAGTAAGCCACGCAACGAGTATTTAAAGAAAACACCAGATATTGATTCGGTCAAATGAATTTGGAAATTTAATTAATTGGGCCAATTTAGAAGACAACAACCTAATTTCTACCCCAAAGAAAAATAATTAAGAAATTTCGCGCGTTTTACAGTTGTTACGATATTATGGCAAAATTTAGCTTGAGTTTCTTATGTTAACATGGGCTACGTTTACCAGCAATTTGTTCCCTGTCGTGAAGATATTTACGTAAACGTTATTAATTGGCAGCATTTAAGTGATAATTGTGGAAGGTGTTTAATTAACTTTACAGCAAAGGGTCTTTTTAAAAATATTAAATACCAAAAGCGTTTCGCTCTAATGAATTCATAAATAAATGATTACGTAGATATGCGCACGTATGTTGCAAAAAAACGTGACTAGAGAAATAATCGACTGAATAGGAACGGAACTCAGTTCTGGTTTAAAAAACAACAAAGTAAAATAATAGTTTATTTCGTAAACAATCTACAACAAAAGAAATAAAACCAAAATAAACACAAATGGACTGAAACCTTTGCTACGTATGTACCCGCCCAACGATGGATAGCGGGCGGTAGGAAGTAGAAGCACGGTCAACATTAAAACGTCATGGTTTATATCCATGAACAGAACAACCACTCTTGCGATTTAGAAAATCCACATGAAATCACAGTGTCAAATTATCAGCATAAGTTTTCAGTGAATATCTGGTGTGGAATTATTGATAACATGCTCATTGTTCCATTCGTTTTTGAGAACCGTTTGACCGCCGACAGATATTTAAATTTTCTAGAAAATCATTTGCGATGATTGTTAGATGATCTCCGAACTTAACTTATAGAGATTATTATTTGTGGGGACATATGAAAGATATGGTATACCAAACACCATCAGAGACTGTTAAAGACACATTTTTGAAACAGCAGAACTAATTCGGAATAACAATGATATGTTACGTTGCGCAACCAGATTCGTCTTAAAAAAAGCCAGAATGTATCTCGAGAGCAACTGCGGCCATTTTGAACAATTTTAATAGTGAATTTAAACTAAAATAAAAATAAATATTGGCTTTTCTGAAATTGTAATTATTTAATAAATAATAATTTAACACTCTGTATTTTGAAAACGGTTTACTTTAGGGCATAACTTTATTATAATTTGTAACTAGATTTGGTCTAAAGATTATGTGCACGAAGTAGTGACCTCACGTCGTGGGACACCCTGTGTACATAGGCATCTTAATTAACAACCAAGGAGATAAAACTTCAAAAACAGAAAGAAACAATCGTTATGGCCAGAACAGCCATGTCCAATCTGAAACAAATATGGAAAAACAAACATATTATTTTAAAGACCAAGAAAAACATTATATTCTCCTATAGGCCCGAATCGTGGCGACTAAAGTCTTTCGACCGGAGGCGAATAGATTCATTTGAATTATGGTACTGGAGAAAAGTTCTACGTACTCCATGGACTGAAAGAATAATCATCCTCTATATCCTTAACTAAATCAATCAGCTCACCCATCTGTCAACCATCAAAATAACAGACAAAATTTTTTGGTCGTATAGAAAGATCACGAAACCATACCTTAGAAATATTGGGGGTTCAGGGATCACACAACAAGAAAAAATGGCGTTAGGTTGAGAAACGAACTACAAGCAGTCAGCAATACTAAAGCCACAAGATAACGACTCATTTTTCAAGAACAAAACGAAGCTGAGGAGAGAGGGCAAACGTACAAAGATGGTTTTACCTAAATATATTTCTAAGCCGTTTCTGCATTTTACGAAATTATACTTGTGTCTCAGAACAGAAATTTTTTATTTGAAAGAAATGTATATCCTGTGCAAATAATAATCATTTTCGAAGTAAAATTATTACAAAGGCTACTACTCGTAAATTATATTATTCGGAAGATATAATAAATTACCAGGCAAGATAAGGTGCTTACTATTTAGCTTTCCAATGCTTAGCGTGTTCCCAATCAATATGCGACAATTCCGCTAGAATTTAGAAATTCACACTTCCAAAGAGCGGCAGCTATTTACAAAAATGTATATGCTGTGCAAATAATAATTATTTTCCAAGCAAAGTTAATAAAACAACTGTAACAAGAGGGACTCATATATTATTGTTCTTTTGAAGACATAGTCAATTACTAGGTAAGATAAGGTGCTTATTATTTAGCTTTTCAATCTTTACGGTGTTCCCATTAAATGCGCGACAATTCCGCTGGAATTTAGAAATTCAAACTTCCAAAGGGTGGGCGCTTTCTTTTCCTTGGGGTAGGTCTCTTGTCCCATACACCATGACCTATAAGTCCTATTAAACACCAATCATTTGTTCTCAGCTTCACTTCACAAAGTACTGGTTCCCTGAAGAATCCCACGGTTATCTTAAAGGAAGCCTCTTAGATAGTATCAGGTTCCGGTTAAGATTCCTCGAAGTGTCCATGTCTGCGACCTATTAGGCCGTTAGCTATTCAAATAAAAAAGCGCGAAACTGCAGACATTTGTTGTGCATACAACAGAACATCTTTTATTACTACTCCTTCGAGTGCTTTGCGTGTTACAAGATGTAGCGATTTTCTCTCTCTCTCTCTCTCTCTCGCTTTCTCTCATATACCTATGTTACATGTTTTAATGTATAAGGTGGCAAATGGGAAGAGGACGTTTTTAGAATGGCTAATATACAGATGTAAGTGGTGGTAGCGAGATGCGGTTGGGGACATTCGCTTCCAGGTGGCCTACCGTTTTAGTTACAATGGAGCAGCGGACGATACAGCTACGCGTGTTCGCGTACGCTACGTTTGTTCTAAATGGTGAGGCTGTCATTGCAACACAGCGGATCTTTCATCGCCATTTTAATATCGGTCGGAATGGCGCAGTTCCAAGCCGCAATACGATCCTACGATGGGTTGAAGGTTTCAGATTAAGAGGAAACATTACAAAGAAAAAACCGCCAGGCCCTAAAAGAAGTAGGAGGATCGCAGAAAACATCGCCGCAGTAACAGAGGCAATCATGAGGGACCCCAGTCGATCGGCCCGTCAACATGCACTAGAGTTACAGATAAACCGTCAATCTGTGAGAAAAGTTTACGTTTTGATTTAAAATTTCATCCATACAAAATCCAGATGGTTCAGCACCTCAATGTGAAGGACTACCCACAACGACTTCGCTGTGCGTATGCAAGTGGTGTGGTGTTTGAAAAAGACCCAAATGCAGTAGTGATAATGAGCGATGAAACTCGTTTTCACTTAAATGGTTCGGTAAATAAACAAAACTTTCGCTATTGGGCCCCTGAAAATCCTTTCAACACCCATGAAAAACCTCTCCACTCTGAGCGTGTGAAAGTTTGGTATGCAGCAACCCTTTTTGGTGTAATCGAACCGTATTTTTTTTAGGAGTAGGACGTTACGGTGACGGTGAACTCGAACCGTTACGTTCACATGTTGAATAGATTTTTTCGACCTGAACTTGAAAGACGACGAATAAACATAAGAAATGTTTATTTTCAACAAGACGGCAGTTGTGAGGAACATGTTCTCTGAACGCCTCATTTTACATTTCGGTGACGTGCCCTGTCCCCCAAGATCACCGGACTTGTCCTCCTATTTTTTTCTGTGGGGGTACTTAAAAGAACGTGTTTATGTTCACAAACCCTGTAATTTAATGCAGTTGAAAGATGCTCTTACAGAAAAGGTGCATTTGATTGAACGACAGCTGTTAGCTAAAGTTATGGATAACTTCAGGCACAAACTTGAAGTGTGCATTCAAGACGATGGCCGCCACCTGCGTGACATAATTTTTCATACCTAACTATGTTAAATGGTAGATGTTGATCCTTCGTTTTGTAAAATAAAATAATTTTTTCATCAAAATCAACTGAGTATACTTTCATTTAAAAAACATCCGTTTCCCATATGTCACCCTGTACAACAGACAGAGGGGACCTCCAGCTTAACGAGCAGGACAGCAGAATACCTCGCTAGTTTGCATTGCGTTGCGAGAGGTATCGGCCGTTAAAAATCCGATGTTCCGGTAGTGGAAATTTAACCCCAGCTAATAAGTCTAACGCCTTGACCTCTGCTATAGTATATTTTTATATTTTTAAAATCTTCTCAATTTGATACCTCTAAAAGTATCTTCTGCGCAAGGGCGTTTATATGATTGAGTAACCAATGGTTAAGAAAACGAGCATTAAAGGACACATTTTCAGAAATCCAAAGCGTTATTTTTAAAACTGTAAAGTTTCAAAAAATCTATTTTTATTTGAGTTAAAACACCACCTAAAATTGCCTACTCCTGATTTAAAAATTCGTTTCTTTAAAAAAATTAATTAGCATTAATTTTATTTCCACTTCCAAATTACTATGAGAAACTGTTAACTCTTACGACTTCCATTACAGGTACTGGTACTGGTTCCTGAGTTATAGTTACAGTTTTTAAATTCATAGGGGTCAAAATACGTATTTTCATCAAGATTTCAATTTCAAGAAATTTAACAGTTTAAGAGGTAGCCCGCCGAAGCCATGAGGCGTTTCTGAGTAGTTTGTTTACATAACGCTACGTACTTAATAAACCATTCTCTGACATTATTGTCTTTCTAAACAAAGTTTGCTAGACATTAAACCCCTGTGGCGTTATATATATATATGTATATATACCCCACAAAATCAGCAAACTGGGGCACATGAGAAAATTTCAGTTTGCAACGCGCTAGTATATTTTAAGATGGCAAGATTTTCATTCTTTAGGTAGTTTGCAATTCAAAAAAAGGTTTTCAAAAGCCAACTCTTACAAAACGCTATAAATATCTAAGCAGCTAAATTTACAATAAGGTAGGTTGATGAGTCTATTAATAAAAATGCCTCAGCTCCATAATATTTCCCTAGAATTACTACCTTTTGATTATCACTTTAAGTGGCCTATCATTTACAAGGTTAGTTGCATATTTTACAAACGCATCTTTTGAATATGGGTATAATACAGCTGTATGCAACTGTACAGAACCATACAGGATGACTGAAAATACGCAACCGCTGCTGTATTATAAAACGCTTTAGGACATTGATTTGCAATTTTACCCGTGTAAATTAGGCATTATTACCCATATTCTTCTTTTGGGCTGAAATGAACATTTAGTTTAGTTTTCCTAAACGTTCTCAAGGCAGGAGGCTAATGAATACACTAGTTATTTGATAATATACGTAACAACATTACAACAAGTTAACCGCCTATACCTCTTTGGTAACTGTATAATAGCGAACTGCGGTTGCGGAACATTTTTTTTAAACCAAACTATATTAATCTAAATAAAGCTTGTTTCGCGTGTTTGCTATATGAAAATGGAGTACTACCATTACTGCAAACGTCATATTTATTTATGGTTTATTACAGAGCATGTAGTTTAGGAAATTATGGAAAATTTATGACTTTAATGCAATATTGCACGTTCGGTATCAATCCATTGCAGTTAATTCTGAAATGTGTGTTTAAAATACGAAGGGTTAGGGTTAATTTAATGTATTTAACGTATGGCCCTAACACTAATAGTCAACTTCTGAATAATCGAGTTGCTTTATAGACATTACACATTACAACCACAAGAAAAATCAAAAAACAAATAGAAAAACACACCTCACTAAACAACAATATCCTACAATGACAATATTTAAATGAATACTATAAAAAAAATTGAGGATATGTTTCCCTAGTTTTTGCAAAAAGTACACCAGCGAAAATTTCTCGAAACTTTTCTAAATTTCTTTTTGATACATTTAATTTTGTCAGATAATTAGAAATAAACAATAACATCCTAACCCAATAAAAGAACATATAGAACAGACAACAAATAAAGCAAGAAGGTTACATATAAGTTTTCTAATTTCGTTCTCCAAAGTAAATCTTGTTTCATGTTGCTTCGACGAGTTCACGTAGCAACAAAAAGTGCCAAATATTTAAGCATCTGGCAGAGATATTTTCGAAATGCGATTGGAGATGAAACTATTAATATCCTTTGTTTGAGCAATGTAATAATTATTGGCGAATAATTTATAAAATACTGATAAACCCCATACAAGCTACTAACTCTTGGCTTTAAAAAGTATTCTAAAATATTTTTTTAAGTTTTCGTTGTGCTTAAAGTACTTCTGACATTTCTAATGTGATCAAAAGTGCTAGGTCACCTATGCCATAATTGCTTTTGAACTTTAACACCCATTTTTCGCAAATTTTTGCTGATTACCTTCAAGTACTTGTAATTACCATATCGATACCACCACAAATTGTCTTCCTAAAATTTTACAAAATAGATTCAAATAAGATTCCCAGAACTTTATTATCTTTGCATTCATCCATGGACAAGTAACCAGGCCAATAATAAGTATTTAAGCTCCATTTAAAACTAATTTTTATTATACGCTCCAATGGTAACATGACTATACAAACACTACAATTACAGTATAATATTAATGTAACATTTAAATTTCTTGAAAAGCTGCAAAATAACATCCTAGGAGAAGCAAACGATACTATCAGACCAAAAGCAGTTTAAAATTAGTTTCACTATAGAGGACAGGCTTCCAGTTGCAAGGTCACTGATGTAGTAAAATTTAACCAATCTTAAGTTATTAGCGTTATGGATGCGCATTTTGGAAAAAGTGACCACAAGCACCATAGCGACGACCAAGAAAACCTCTTTGAACATGGTATGACGTTAAACAGTACAAGCTTGACATATACATTTTTAGCTTGAATGAAGTAACTAAAGCTACAGTCAGATAAAGAAAATGTATAGCATGGAAGAAATCAGTGATATTTGAGAAGGAAAGACGCCACTCTTTACCATGAACGAAGTAACTTCCAAACGGACATATATTACCTAACGTCAAAGAGTGTAATTTAATAAAGAATCTACTTTCAGCATCAATAATTGTGCTGGAAAAATGTATCGGAAGGTTGCCTGAGAAAGAATTTAGACCATAACCTGAACTTCCTATTGTTAAGCCTGCAACTATCATTATGGTACAAGGTTACATGTTTGGCCAAGGATTAGGTCGACTCTAAGATCATTAACGCCACAGAATACTTTAAAAAACTGCATGACAATAAGATATCTCCTGCAAAAAATATAGAAAAGGAAAGTTTACTTTCCAAGACAAAATTCCTTGCAATAGAGCAATACTGGATAAATCTTGGAAACCGATCAATAAAATCGAAAAGACGGCCTTATCTACGATCTCCCCACACCTGAATTCAGTTAGGAACTTCTGGTAAAGCATAGCGAACATCATATCTATAAGAAAACCAGCAAGAAACAATTAATTGAATTTAATTCATACCTGGGGTTGCTGTAATTACTTCCTAAAAAGGTATGAATTGATCATCAAATAAGGATTGGCTAATTAATTACAGTTGAAGGCGCTTATAGCGAATAATATCCTTTATAAATATCCTCGCTTATAAAGAACCCGTAAATATCGAACTTTTATAGGGAATTATCTAATAGGATTATTATAATTATTTTTCTTAGAAAACTGAGTTATGGAACTTTCCAGATGGTTCCGGTATTCAAGTTGTAAAAGGTTGAGTATGCCTAGTTGGGTTTTCCAAAATTTAACAGACTACGTTAACATATTCAGAGACATAATACCTACAGAATTTTTGGATTAAACGAAATTATCTTGGAAACAAAAAATTCTGTTCAGGTCCGAAATGCAGAATCTGACGATTGAGTTGTTGACCAAAAAAAAAACCATATATGGAACTAATTACGATCACTGTTTTGGAGGCCTTGCAAAAAATGAAAGACTTTCGCCTTTTCTTAATGGATTATGATGTGTCTCAACATTTTTAAACAGTTTTGCGCAAGGGGAAAACTGCGTGGATGGACACTTTTTGAGCACAAAAAATAAGCAAACCAAAATTACAGACTGTTTCACAAAACACTGCTATTAGATACATTTATGTATTATTGAAGATCGCGGTAGAGTACTGGCAGCGGCGCTTGGCTTCAGCCAAGTTATTCTACCAAAGTTGCTCGGATACAAATCCTGACTGTAACTACACTTTCTCATGGTGTTTGTAGTATATTAGTTGTAGTTGGGGCATGGGTTTTGCAAGGGTGAGGCATGCTAGACCCGTGTATAGCACGAAATGTGCTGAGTCGGGATACTCTAAGCAAGATTGTATGAGAATTACAAAAAGATACTCCATGATTCTTATAAAAAAAAGAAACCTATTATTACGTAGATATTTAAACAAGTTATTTTGCACTTGTATTATGTATTGATGTGCTATGTAAATAAATACATATTAAATACATTTTTTTTCTAACGTCGGTTATTACAATCTTCTGATATAGCATTTCAAGTCCGTCGCTGTTCGTTATAACCGATTTCAACTGTACTAAAATTGTTTTAAATTGAAATAATATATTATAGAGTTTCTGTTTTCGTTTACATTGCACAAATTTTGCTAAGTGCATCTTCTTATGAAACAGAATTTCTACTGTGCTTTCAATGGTGATGAAGTACGTTTTTTATATCGACAATGAATTGTTGGTTGAACAATATTTGAAATAAGTTTTTTCAAATTTCAAATTTATTTATACATCAACCTCTTTTTTTGTTATAACCTACCTTGTATGTATCTCCTGCAGCTATGTTGCTACAGCCTTAGCCTCCTCTATTATCCTCTTCCACTACTTTCTGACAGCGGAATATGCCTTGTTTACTATGAAAATATTCTTAGTATCCTTGTCGATACTATCTTCCCATCTCTTTTTCTTCGTTTTTGGCTTTCCGTTTGTCCTGCCAGTGCTATCGTTGGCTTTTTTACATTCTCCATCTTCATTACATGCCCAGTCCAACTTAGTCTATCCAATCTGACAAATATTTCTGCTGGTGGATTTGCCAAATATCGATATATTTTCTGGTTATATCGTTAGTTGGGCGTAGTATATGGCGTAAAATTTTTCATCGAATATATTAATTCCATTAACTGTGTTTGAAAATTTAGTTTCCGCTTCCGTTTCTGCTCTGGACTATCAGTAATATCAACGGCGCTTGCAATAATCAGCAACACATGTGTTAATAATTATATTGAACTTCAAATGGTTAGATGCATTTGATATTATCATATCAAAGAAACCTCGAATTGCAATTTGAAAGGGGAAAAGGCACGCCCTGAAAGGGTTGTGTGATTTTAATTAAACATGATTATTCATACCCATTATACAACTTATATTTCTTCAAATTCCACACTTAACACTCCGATACGCAACATTTCAATATCATTATCAAGGAACTCATAAGATAGTTTTTCACGTAGATATAAAACCTTCCTGGGGTATTCAAATGAAAGCCGTGCGACCACCGATCGCCTGATCTAAAAAGCGTGTTTCCCTCACATATCAACCGTCGTCCGGATTTGTTCAAACAGGTGTTATAGCCGAGAAACACCTATACAGCCTCCACACCACAGGTGTGACTTGTTCAACAACTTAAAATATGGCTGTTTCGACTTGTACCTGGTGTCGAGTTTTAAAAAATAGCTCTCATGGTTTTAAAAGGTTCATGTTGTTTATTTGAAAACGATTATCCGTGAATCCCATAAAATAAATGTAAGGGTATTGACCTGCTCTTAACTGCCACAACTTTAGAATGCTAAATCACAGTACTTATCCCATTTGTTAAACATCAAGTTAATTCTTCCAGGATGCTATCTTCTGATATAGAAAAAGTTATAACCAGTCACTTAATTTTCAAAGAAAATTTTTTATTTTTGATAAGAACTTTGCTCATTTATTGGTATTTTATTTTAAAATGTACAACATTTTGTAATGATTTTCAAAGAGTTATTATTTATCATTCATTTTCAAAAATACTTTAGATTGTTATTTCAATAATTTATATTCAAAGTGTGATGGTAGCTCAGTTGGTCGAGCACTCGCTTTCTGAGTAATACGTCGATTCTGGCTTGGATTCGAAACCTAAGCATTACTAGAAAACTTATAAAAATCTTGTCTGCAACCCACCACACACAATTTCCCAATCTGGCTTGCAACCGTGGGATCTTAATGCTAATTTATACTTATGGGTTGGGTTAAACCTTTTTAACTGTGAAACTATGTTTCCTGTATGAAATTCCGCATTTCTATTATCTGTTTCTAAATAGGAAGTACGAAATAACATTCATTTTTAAATTATTTTCAGTTCACGAGTTTCGGTTTGGAAATAGTATCAGTATTTAGTATTGGTATGTAACTATAATTTAATTCTTCGCCGAGTGTTTTGTCTCTTACGAGATGTCGCGATCTTCTCTCCTATGCCTGGTTTGCACTTTTTAAAGCACCATAGACATAAGGGACCCACAGCTTAACGTTGGCTCCGAACCACGGAAAATGTAAACACATCTACTCCAGAAAATACTTACTATACAGAATACCACGATGGTTTGCGACTGCCTTACAAACGCGAATCGCCGTTAAAAATTCGATGTTCCGGTACTAGGAATTGAAGCCTAGACCGTTAGTGTAGAAGTCTAACGCGATGACCTCTATCCCACAAACATTTTCGTATTTTTATTACTAACCGGTAAAATATAAAGACAAATACACACACTCATAGATTCAGTACAGGGCGTTTAAACAATTGGGAATTAGTTTCATCCTACCGGCTTACTTAAATTTACTACTAGTTTCAAACTCACTCGTTATATATCGTAATGATCGTTACTGCAAACAATTATTATTACAGTCGTTATTGTGCCCTACTTACCTACTGAATTCTAATCGGTACATTAACCATAATTATCTAATTTATTATTGCTGAAATTGTATCTGCTCTAAGTACCATATAAAAATTCGTTGTTTACCATTCTGACTAATTTATTATTTGATAAATATTTTTGTATTACCTATAATTATTTAAGGCAGTGGTTCCCAAACTTTATCAAAGTGCGGCCCCCTCTTGGTCAAAATTTCCCTCGCGACCCCTTCTTGTAGTACGCACCTTCATTCAGAAACGGCCAACTGACGCCATCTATTATCAAGTAGAGCTATTTATTTATTTGTTCTCCGTGTTTCCGAACATAATTTGGAAAGTCCATTTTGCTTCATATAAGCAGCGGCCTGGGATGAGATTAATAATCATTTCACAATTTTACACTGTACTGCTGACTGTGTATTGAGTGTAATTAATCGATAACAATTATTTAACGTTAAGTACGAGTTATATTCGTCCCAATAGGCCACATACAATTTCTGAAGATCTGATTTTACCAGCAGCTGTTGAAATAGTGCAAATAATGGTTAGTAAAATAGAAGCTAACAAGCTGAAATCAATACTCCTATCTAATAATACTATCCAAAGAAGAATAAGTGACATGGCAGAAGATATTCAAACGCAAGTTGTTGAAAAAATTAAGAAGTGCACGTATTTCTTGTTACAGATGAACGAATTCACGAATATTTCTAACTGTGCTCAATTTATAGCGATTGTAAGATACCATACTATACGCGGTATTACAGAAGATATTTTATTTTGTACTCCATAAGAGGTCAATACCACCGGAAAATGTTTATTCGACATTTTCATGCAAAATACTAATAAATACAAGATTGTTCATGAAATTGCGTTGCTCTATACACCGATGGCGCCAAGGCTATGATAGGGCATCGTTCTGCTTTTATTGTCAGATTAAAAGAGATAATGCTAAATGCTATATGGTTACACTATTTTTCACATCGCGAAGCTATTGCATCAAAATCACTACCTTCTGAAATGGATTGTATTTTGCAAATTCATTAAAATGGTAAATTTCATCAAGGTAAAAGCATTGCAGAGTCGTATTTTGCGAAAAATGTGTGAAGACATGGTTTTTTTATAGGCAAATCTTCTTTATCACCTGGAAATAAGATGGCTTTCGACAGGTAACGCGTTGAAAAGAGTTTTCCAGTTAAAAGCGGAAGTTTTGATGTATACCTGTAAGATGAGAAACCGGAATATGAGACCATATTTTTCAATTTCCTTTGGCTTCTTATGCTTGCTTTCCGTGCTGATACTTAACACTTAAACACTCTTTAAATTAACGGATTTATAAACAAACTTAATTGCTGATTGACTTCAGATAGACAGAAGAAGTTTGATTCATTCCAGTGCATACAAGAACTCATGGAAGACTTAGTTAAGGATGAAATTATGAAAAATTCTAAGCACGTGTATTATACAATTTAAACCAACAACTCATTGACTATTTACCCAAACAAATTCAAAACAATTATGACAGATGGATACTGAATCCGATTTTAGACAATTCCGTTGAAAAAGCTGAATTTTCAACAACATAAAATGAAAGCTTATTGAAATATCATGTCATGGAATGTTGAAAGTAGACTTCAGTTTTTGGAGCAAAAGAATACAAGACAACCCCGAACTTGCGGGCAAAGTGTTTTGTTCCATTTGCAGAGCCCAGATTTGAAAAGCTAGTTTCTGAAATACAGGCACATACGTCACATTCATGTTCTTACCTTTGCAATTTGTTTTTATGTTTACATATATTTATGTTTAAGTTGTTGCATTTATTAAAAATTTTAATATTTTAGGATTGCTTTATTTTTGTTTGCCTTTGTGAAAGGCAAAAATAAATGTCTTGAAAAGGTTTTATTTTGGAAAACCTACCGTGACACCCCTAACTATACGTCGCGAACCACCAGGGGGTTACATTTTGGGCACCACTGGTCTAATAAATAGCACAACCCAATTTCGATAGAATTGAGTAACAAAATAGTAAAAACGTAGTTTTTAAATTATAAATGATGTAGAGTTTCTTATATATCTATTACATCCAGATAGAATCACTTTATTGTTACAAAGAGAGAGATTTTCTCAGAATGTAACAAAAGCTTCTCTCAGTAGGAAGCTGTAGGTAATTCCACCTTATATAACTTTAAAGAAAATACTTAACGACTTTCTATTAATTAAAAGAAAATTAAATAAATGGAAATGATAACCTACAGTAATCAACTCTATTAAATGTCTTAATACAATGAGTAAATAGTTAACATCCACGTTATAATCAATTGTTAAACTTCTCTGTCTGTTTCGTTACACATTTTCTAATATGACAGATCAATCTCTACGGAAGAAAACTTCAAAATGATTATATTTTACTCAACGGAATTGCATTTTTGTTGGCTCTGTGTACGTAGATTACTAAGATCAGCAGCCAATTTAGATTTGCTCCACTAACAACCAAGGGACATCCAGAAACATCCAACAGCTGCCGGGAATCGATTTTGGAACTGGCAAATCGAAGTGTGGGTGCTCCACGCAAATTTTAATCGAGAATATAATTTTCGCACGTGGAAAAGTGTTAAAGCACATGCTGTTCGCATGATCAAAGTGATATATTCATCAGCTCGTCTGTTGTTATGTGGCAAGAGTTGATCAAAATTTAAAGGGACATTTTTGACCCAAATACGTGATCAAGGTTAAGCCAGGAATCAGTAAACTGTTGTATAATGCAGCACCAACAAAATAATAGGTATCGACTCGTGAGTTTCACGCTCCCCAGTAAATTCCATTAGCGAAATGGACTTTTAAAACGATAGAATGGGCGTTAGCTGTTCACATCACAGCCACCGCCAGAAATTTTTCTTCTCCGAGGAAAAAGTTTCCAGCGCTGCTACTTTTTTGTTGTAGAATCTAATTTTTGCAAAAAAGAACAACATAATTGGCGGGTATTTTAATTTAATTTAGAGGGTCCTTGTTCTTCATTTTGGGCTACATCCGCCAGAAAGTTTTAACGGAACTAAATGGTATTTCCTACTTCAGTTTGTTAACTGTATTGTCTGTAATTTTCTTTCACTAATTTCGTTTGCCTCTTCTACCATAATGGCTGGAGGAAATGTAAAATAATGTGTTTAAAAATCTAATAATTGGATATCTTAAATAAATCGACCTTTAAATACGGAATGTATTCAAATCAACGTTTTAGCTGTATCGTTTTCATTTTCCACAGCTTTCATTAAGGATATCCAGTGCAAATGGAGGTGTTAATTAACACAATGTGAAATGCTAATAAAAGGATTATCGCCGGTATTTAGAAAACCCCAACCAGCAATGCTGATAACAAATTTGGATTACAGTTGGCAACGCTGTCTAATAAATCCCTTTTTTGCAGTAACCAGCGCTAGACTTGGCAAATTTGAACCCATTTAAATACTTTACATGAAGATTGCAACATTGTAACTATCAGCACGGGATTATTATGCTATAAATACAGAAACGTTATCTTAAACCTTTCGCTGCATAAAATTCTGAGGTGATATCAGCACTGCGACACACCTTCATAAAACTGGGAAATCTGCAAGAATTTATTACTACATTATTATTTTTTTTGCAATTTTGACAGCGGTACGTGTTAAGCATTATACTGGGCCATGCTTCTCAAAATTAAGAATATATATTCTTAATAAAGAAAGGCTGCGGGGCATTCGGCACCAACAGCCCTTATAAAAAGTCTTAAGGGCGCCCATGCTTAGTCTACGTCAGCTTGCATTAATTCCTTAACATTCCGTTCGTCGCTTGGTAATATTGACGGACAATTAAGACACTTTAATGGAAATTTACTAGGCGCTTTCGCTTCTCGCACCTTTTAAAATCGTTAAATTTTGCAAACCACGTAATCCTCCGGTTATTACCGGCGACGTTAAATTAATGTTCTATTTAAGCACTTTAAGGGAGTCTGTGTTCATCTTGAAATACTTCGTTTGGAGTTAATATTATTTTGTTGCCGTCCATTAAATTTGATTTTTAAATATTGCAGGTGCGAACTGAATATTTTAGCGTTACACGATATAAATCATCTTCTGAAAGTTCTATTTTAAAGATAGAATGTAATAGTAATTAGTTAAATTTTTGAATGATATTGAATCAATAGAGATGAATATGTGTATGGATAGTATAGGATTTTTCTTAGAAGCATTTATGGTGGAAAAATACCTGCAAATTTTACGACCCTTTTCTCTCACTCACAAACAGTTTCTTTCAAATAAATTGTACCAGAAATGTGTGCCTATTTAAATATAGCTTACGAGGGTGGTTCATCATTTATTGTCCCTGATATAGAAGCAAATTTACACATTTTTTTTTTGTATTCGATGCACATATTGTAATACCTCCAGCAAACAATGGAAAATAAAATACAGTGTCCCACATGCTTACACACAATAGAATACATAGACATTGCCAAAACCAACCTACAAGAAACAATCAAACAGTCTATACTGGAAGCAACAACGGTGCAACGCAACCCTAGAAAACCGAACTGCAATCAACCGCCATTAGAAATAATGAGATTAATACAAGAAAAGAACCGGGTCAGAGGATGGCAACAAAACAGGGAACCTTATCAAAGGCAGTTACTGACCATCTGGTGCGACAAGTTAAATATGAACTGGATAGCAATCGTACCTACAGGACATATGTTGAAGAATTGAAACCTGGGGCCATTCACTATGGCAAACAACAAAACGTATCCTTAAGCAAACCCCCATCGCATCCCCACTAAAACAAAATATCGTTTACTTCACCGACAAAGAAAAAAATGAAGTTTTTGCAGAATATGTTGAAATCGTTTTTACCACAGTTAGTAATCAAGAGAACGCCGAAAGAAAACAACACGTTAAAAACAATGTAACTAACAATTTCCCAAATTTCCCTGGAAATATAAAACAAATCAACCGTAGAGAACTGACAAAGTACCTACATTAAAAAACTGCCTAATAGGAAATCTTCAGGACATGATCTTATTCCAAATATCGTATTTAAAAAGCTCACCAAAAAAGCGGTCTGTTACATCACTGCTGTCTTTAATGCTTGCCTCAGTATTGGATACTTCCCCACATCTTGGAAAATTGCTCATATTGTGATGATTACTGAACTAGGGAAAAATCCCCAAAATCCTGCAAGCTATAGACCGATTAGTCTACTGACAGTGTTATCAAAATTATTTGAGGAGGCAATTCTAAGTCGGTTAAATGCTGAATTAACCACCAATAACATCATTCCAGCCTTCGAGTTCAGGTTTAAACCTCACCATTCTACAGCTCATCAACTACTGAGAATTATTGAAATTATCGAAAAAGGTTTCGAACGCAAACAGTATACTGTAATTGCCTTTCTTGACATTGCAAAGGCTTGCAACACTGTCTGGCTAGATGGACTCTTATATAAACTCACAGAAACTAACACTTCGTATTACTTATTACTGATTCTCAAACCATTTCTAGAGGAACGAACTTTCCGAGTGAGAGTAAATAGCACAATATCATCAAGTAAAACAATCTCAGCCAGAATTCCTCAAGGGTCCATATTAGGCCCAATCCTGTACAATATGTTCATGCATGATATCCCAGAAGTGAATAACTCAACAATTGCGATGTATGCAGCTGACATTGCTCTGATTAGTCAACACGAAAACATTGATAATGCTGTACAACAGCTTCAAGCAAGTGTCAACGGCTTAAGTGTTTGGCTAAACCTTTGGAACATATCTCTTAACACAAGTAAATGCCAAACTAAAATATTCACTTTACGACGTCCAAACACACCACCAAATATCTTAATTGACCAATAACCCATTCCATGGAACTCAGCCGATGATGGTGTGAAGTATCTAGGTGTCTATCTTGACAAGTGTCTAACATGGAAGCTACACCTAAATAAAAAGTTAAACGAATGTCATAGCAGATTATCGCAGTTGTACCTGTATTAAATAGTAAATCGCTTCTGAAATTACAATTTTCTCTTCTAATATATAAATAATTACTTAGACCTGTATTAACCTAGGCATGTACAGTGTGGGGTGCGGCTCCGAAAACTACCATTCGAAAATTACAAGTTTTTCAAAATAAAATCTTGCGCATTCCAACAAACTCGCCTTGGTTTATAAGGAATACACAACTACACAACGAACTTCGAATTTCGAAAATCGACCCATTCATCAGAAGGTGTATTAAAACATTCCATGCTAAACTTGGTGAATCCCCCGGTGCCACCAGGTACGCACTGGGCGAAACATCTATCCATCTTCGACTAAAGCGCAGACTACCACAAGATTTGATAACAACCGATGAAGAACTCAGCGACTGAGGAGCTCCACCCAGGGGCGTTTTACCCAATAGGCTAAAAAGGCTAAATTTTAGAGGCGCCCAGCGCGGCACCCATCGCGGCGCCGGTAATTTTAGATGCTCCCAACCATGGAAAATATTAAAATCTATATACGAAACTTTATTTTTCGTTGTTTCATCAACTTAGCAGAAATTTGTACGGTTTGCGCCGATAGTTGGAAGCACAAATTACCGGTTCTCCGGTTCTCATAGTCATTCGCGCTTGTCTAGTTGTCTCCATGGTTTATGGTTTTGGTTTGGTCCGGCGAATAACGTACATTTTTAAGGTTAAATAAGGTTAAATCTAAAGTAAAATGACTTTTAATAAAAAAATGACTGGGGCTAAAGAGCAAAATTAAATAACGAACGAAAAACAACGGAATTATTAAAACACGTTCCCAAACTTTCCCATTGGTAAAAAGAATCGCAGCCGTCGGAGTCGAAGTTAATACCTGCTGGTGTGTTTTCATTTTTATTTATTTACATAATTTTAATATTACTTAATCAAAAGCTCAAAAATGCATGATGTAGGTATGTAGAATTTAGGAAATGAGGAATTCAATAAAGGAAAAGGTAGTGTTTCCTACCTTAGTGCATCAATATGTGATGAATTTAATGAAAGTATGGGAAATGAAGTTAGGGAATATTTAGTGAGAGAAGTTAATGCAACCAAATACGTTTCAATAAGTTTAGATTCAACTCTGGACGTGTCTCATGTCGATCAATTTACTTTTATAATAAGATATACTCTTGAAGATGGAAGAGCAATAGAACGATTTCTTGGATTTATAAGCAAAGTGGGCCATAAATCTGCAGAAATGGAGACTGCAGTCTTAACAACACTTAAGAATATGTCTTTAGAAATGCTAAATTGTCGTGGACAGACGTATAACGATAATGCAAGCAATATGGCGGGCGAATATACAGGTCTGCAAGCACGATTGCAAAAACATAATAAATTAATTACTTTTGCACAATGAGCTGCACATTCGCTTAATTTAGTGGGAAAATCTGCAGCAAAATGTTGCAATTTGGCAGTCAATTTCTTCATGTTTGTAGAAGAATTGTACAATTTTTTTAGTGCGTGTACACATAGATGGGAAGTAATGAAGAACAACTTAGGGATGAAGCAGGTACCAAAAAAGTTGTCGTTCACTAGATGGTCTGCAAGAGCGGATGCAGTTAAGGCTTTGTACAATGGCTATACGGATTTTAAAATTACCCTTGATACCATTATTGACGATCCGTTGCAAAAACCTTCGACAAAGACAGAAGCAAAGGGTATCAAGAACAAAATGGAACAATTGGAAACAGGCATCATGCTTAGCTTCTGGAATGATATTCTGGCAGAATTTGACAAAACCAATAAATCACTTCAAAATTCTACCATGAATGTAATGTTGGCCGTTCGATTGTATGACTCATTAGTGGAATACATTAACCACATTCATCATAATTATCATCTATACGAACAAGAGGGGAAAATTATTACTAAAAATGAAGAATATACTTATGACACAAAACGTGTCAAATCGAGAAAGTTGACATCGGATGAAAGTTCAAGTAATGAGGCAAAGTTTACTGGGAAAAGTAACCTTCAGATTAATACCTTTTTTGTGATTATTGACAATGTTATTGCTGAACTTGTAAAACGTAGAAGGGCCTACTCAGCTTTGGAAGATTTGTTTTTTTTTTGAGCATATTTTGCAAATTGAGGACAATGATTTATTAGAATGGGCAGCAAAATTGCAAAATATGTATAAAGGTGACCTGCACGAGGATTTTCCGAATGAGTGCATCAGATTTAAAAGTTTTATAGGATTTTAATTTTGATGAAGACTCTGAAGCAGATAGTAACTCGTGTTCGTTGGTTGAAAGATCATTGCGGTTATTAAGGAACCAAAAAATTACGTCAACTTTTCCAAACATTGATGTGGCCTTAAGAATTTTTCTCTCCATTCCTGCAACCAACTGTTCGGGCGAAAGGTTATTTTCCACGGAAAGAAGGGTTAAGAATTACTTGAGAAGTACACTGGGGGATGATAAAAACAGTAATCTTTGTTTGTTTTCAATTGAGTCGGAAATTTTGAGCAAGATTAATTTTTCCGACATTATCGAAAAGTTTGCTAGTGGTAAAGCCAGAAAAGTTTCGCTTTAGTATTTAAAAATAGATTTATTCTCTTTTGTTCTATTTAAAAAAATAATATAATGCTTATTAAATCCTATTTGCCCTATTTAAATTTAGGGTTTTTTTTTATTTAGTCCTTACACTCCTTTTTACAGGCGCCATTTAACTTTTAGCCTAAGGCGCCTTAAACCTTTAAAACGCCCCTGGCTCCACCGGAGCCGACCTCCTTAAGATAATACAGTGCAAAGTTAACAGTTCCGTGCATAGCTAAAAACGGCTGATGCGGACACAAACTATCATAAAAAAACAGGGTAAATGTCATAGATGTTTTTTTATGGTATTTGACTTCAAATATATACCATTCATTATTGTTATCTAGCTGGAGTATAATAAGTGCTGATCACTGTTATCTGAAGTCATGCAGACATCTTGCGATAGTCTTTTTTTAAGTCACTTCTTGATATTTTTGGTTCCCAGTGAATAAAATACGCTACTATCACACAAACTGATTTTTTGAAAGAAGGTTGTCGATATTTATTTGATCAATTGGTGAATCATTGGAATATCTAGGTCCTTGTGTATTTGGGCGTTCGTCACAAAGCACTGAGCGGTGATAGCTACGCACAATACTTTGTTCTGTATTATTTGATGTTCGTTTATCTGTGCTTTTCAAGCTGACCCCCAAACTGAACAAGCATATGTGAGTATTGGTCTCACCATAAAAAACGTAACTTTTCTCTATTTTAACCGACCTCGTATCTCTTACCGTTTCCGAGATGCCAATGGTGAGCATCGAAAAATTCACCATCCTGTATGATATCCAACAAATATGCAATTTTACTCTAATAACTTCAAGCGGTCATAACACTAAAGTAGACCTTCGATATAAGGTATAAGCATCGAAAAATTCACCATCCTGTATGATATCCAACAAATATGCAATTTTACTCTGGAAACTTCAAGCAGTCATAACACTAAAGTAGACCTTCGATATAAGGTCTGCATGAAGTAAGGCAAAAATTGTCAATACTGGTATAACATTTGTGCACTGCAAACTTTTAAATTAAATCTAGCA
Organism: Limonius californicus; assembly: GCA_014611495.1. Classification (NCBI taxonomy): domain Eukaryota; kingdom Metazoa; phylum Arthropoda; class Insecta; order Coleoptera; family Elateridae; genus Limonius; species Limonius californicus. Next base: position 10,104 of record JABXWE010000217.1, on the reverse strand, counting down.
GCTGCACTTGCAACAGAATAACCTTTACACTTTTATGTCTGAAGTTAAAATCAGAACACTATACTACACGATAATAGAACGTACCGAAGTTTATAAATACTTCCGGAAGAAAATGCATTTATTATTACATCCGCTATCAGCTTATGCATTTATGAATTCGGAAACTTCGTCAAGTTTGAATAATAATGCATGTTTATGAAAAATCTATTTCTACGTAAACTTCTAAATTACAACCAGTCTTTATATTTATTACATCACTTATTGCCCATTAAAGAAGGAGTTCTTTATGTCTTGCCCATATAATAGTTTGTTATATAAAGGGTGTCCCATGACATGAGATCACTACTTCACTTCAAGTGTAGGAGAGATAAAAAGTCGAAACTATTAAAGAAGTTATGGCCTGTTTTGATATTAAGTGGTATTTGATACAAACTGTCTACGTTACTATTAAAATGATATTATTTACTTGTATGTCAAACAGTAAAGCACCTTAAAGTTGATTTCTCTGCTTGCACTTATTAATAGTTTTGAGAATGTTTACTTTTACAACGCGAGAATACGCCGATATCCATTACATGTTCGGTTTTTGTGATGGAAACTCAGTAGCAGCTGCTCGACAATATGGACTGAGATTTCCAAATCGGCGACTACTAGACCGACGAGTTTTCCAACGACTGTACATACACCTACATGAACACGAAATTTTTCCGAAACCATCGACTGAACATCCAATTCAGCAAGTACAAGACAATGAAGACCTCTAATCGTCGTGTATCTGCACAAGTTAATATACCACGAATGCGAATTTGGAGAATGTTAAAACGTCATGGTTTATATCCATTTCATATCCAGCCTGTCCAAGCTTTCTTACCTACACATTTCGCTAGTCGTATGGAGTTTTGCCGTTGGATCATTCAAAATCGAAATCTACGTTACAGAATTTCATTTACAAATGAGGCAACATTTACAAGGAATGGATTAATGAACAGAAAGATGAGTCACTCTTGTGACTGGGAGAATACACACTAAATCACAGTGTCAAATTATCGACAGAGGTTTTCAGTGAATATCTGGTGTGGAATTATTGGTAACATGCTCATTCGTTTTTGAGAACCATTTAACCCCAGAGAGATATTTAAATTTTCTAAAAAATCATTTGGGATTATTGTTAGATGATCTCCGAACTTAACTTATTTAGATTATTATTTGTGGGGACATATGAAATTTATGGTATACCAAACACCATCAGAGACTGTTGGAGATGCATTTTTGAAACAGCAGAACTAATTCGGAATAACAATGATATGTTACGTAGCGCAACCAGATCCGTCTTAAGAAGAGCCAGAATGTGTCTCGAGAGCAACGGTGGACATTTAGAACAGTCTTAATAGTTCAACCACCGACAGATATTTAAATTTTCTAGAAGATCATTTGGGAAGTTTGTTAGATGATGTCCCTCTGGCGATCAAACATTGTATGTGGCATCAGCACGATGGTGCCCTTGTGCACATTGGGTTACGTGCAAGACAATTTTTGAATCAACAGTTTGAAGGACGTGTAATTGATAGAGGAGAACAGCACCCCTGGCCCCCAAGATCTCCGGACTTAACTTCTTTAGATTATTTATTTGTGGGGCCATATAAGGGATATGGTAAACCAAACACCATCAGAAACTGTTGAAAATCTTAGGAGATGCATTTTTGAGGCAGCAGAACTAATTCGGATGATATGTGATGATATGTTACGTAAGGCAACCAAATCTCTCTTTAAGAAGAGCCAGAATGTGTCTCGAGACGGTGGCCATTTAAACTAAAATAAAAATAAATATTGGCTTTTCTGAAATTGTAATTATTTAATAAATAATAAGTTAACACTCTGTATTTCGAAAACGGTTTACTTTAGGACATGACAGGACTTTATTTGAATTTTCAACTATATTTGGTCTAAAGATTACGTACACAAAGTTGTGACCTCATATATAGGATGTAAAGTTTGTAAATATTCAAAATAGTGTTATTTTAGGATAATTAAAAGTTAAACAACCCATTTCCAAAATAAGTATTACTAAGCGAAAGTATTAATATGTTGAAAGAAAGTCTGAGAGAACTGTAATACCACAACAAAATGCTATGTAGATAATACAAAATATTAAATTTTTTAAAGGAACTGTTGATAAAATACCACACTGCCGCAATAAAACATTTCTCATTAAAAATACAGCGTAGAATTCTTATCAATTACATAAGCATGTCGCAAATTATTTTTAATTTTCTTTGCAACTTGTTGACGTAAAGAAGTAAGTGGTTTTCAAACAACGGTCACTTAAAACAATACATTTTTTTGAAGGCTTCGTCAAATTTACAAAGAAATAACTATACAGGGTTTATCAGAAACAGGTACAAATATTTAAACCAGTAACAGATTGGCTCAAGTTAAATTCAATGGTACTATTCATTTTTCAAAAATCATTAAGTTTATTTTTTCGAATTAAAAAATTATATAACATTTTGTTTGAGAACTGCTGATGATTAATGGAAAATGTATTTAAGCTGCAGAAGACTATTATTACCTAATTGTAAAGTAAATCCAAAGTGGCAAACACGTAAAAACTTGTCTGGTTTGTGATAACAACAACAGACTGAATAGAAATTACTGACCTACATAATAGTATTGGTTTGCGGCAGGTGATAAGAAATTTTTTTGCACTTCTATCTTACTCTACTTTGCATAACATGTGTTTGAACTCAAATTTTTGTTATTATCCTGCAGTACTCAAACAATTTTTAGTCAAATTTTCAATTATTATTTTCTCATGTCTTAAGGGTCCCATTGGAAAAGAAATATTTTTTCTAGTTTGTATATATTGTAATCTATCATCGGATTTAATATTTGTACCTATTTCTGATACACCTTGTATAATATATTTCGCTTAGGGGTTACTGCACCTATAGATTTGGATATTCTCACACCTTGTAACTGCTAGAGACCGGATTTGTATACAGGAAGATTCAAAATTTGGGTTCTACCAACAGGATCAACTGATTTTTAATAGTTTACGGGTTTGTTTACATTTCATAGCAAGAAAATGCAATCAAATACTGGAAGTATGGAATGAAAGTTAAGAAAAGTAAATGGCAGAGAATTAATTAACTGCTTATTTAATGCAATATTCGGGTAATACTATTGTTTTAAATATTTTTTTAGATTTCGGTATGGCTGTACGCCTATCTTACTTAGGGAACTTCATGTTCTGTTTCGGTAATTCGTGGATAGGCGTAATAGTTGGGGCGCATTTAAAATTCGCGTATAAGTAATGTATTCGAAAGGGAGAGACAGTAGTTTTGTTGTCCTATGCTATTTAGTCATGTAGTCCGCTATTAACTATAGAAGCATTAAAACTCTCTATTATCCATCCTTGTTACCTACTATTAGCTACAATGTATGAACAGTCAACGCAAATACGTTTGGCAACGCTGTCTGAACATCGATGACGTATTCGCTTCAACACAGTGTCTTCCAACTCTAGTTACATAAACTACTCAAAAGAATTAAGGGGTCACGATTTTCAGAAGGTATATCTTCCTTATGATATCAGCTACAAGATAGGTGTTGATATATTCCTTCAATGAAGTATTCAGCTACAATGTTTGATTGCGTTGGTTTGTTTTTTTCCGCGTTTCTTAGAAACCGTAAATAAATAAGTTTGTTTTGTACGGAAATTTGAGTATTTGCATAAGATTTTAATTACTGTAAGACGGCGGTTTTTTAATACAACCACAAAATATTGATGCCACATGGTCAAACGAGCAATGAGAAGACACCCGAATCCAGTAGAAGTGTCAAGAGTAGTTACCTTACTATAAGAAGGTAGAATGCAGCGAAGAGTTGCTGAAGAACTTAATGTAACCCAGTATATGGTGTGAAAGCTCTGGCAGAGGCACCAACAGACTGGTCTAGTTACCAGGAGACCTGGACAGGGTCGCCACAGAGCAACAAGCCTACTAGACGACCGATTTTTGAGACTTTAGGCCCTTCGCAGACGTTCGACAACCGCTCGTAGTCTTCAAATCGACCTTTCCACAGCCAGTTCAGATAAGCGACCAAACGGTAAGAAATCAACTTCGGGGAGTCAATTTGAGATCTAGACGCCCAACAAAGAAGCTAAAGTTGACCAGGAATCATCAACGAAGGAGGATGTTCTTCGCACGTGAACATGAACATTGGCAATTGAGGCAGTGGAGTCGAATAATGTTTTCAGATGAGTCGAGGTTCAAGTTATGGACAAATGATGGTAGAGTTAGGGTGTGGAAAAGGCCAAACGAACGTTTTTTACCAGCATGTGTTAGGGAAGTCGTGGCTTTTGGCGGCGGTGCAGTAATGGTATGGGGCGGCATTTCAATAAACGGCCGCACTGAACTTGTTGTCATCAGAAATTGCTCTCTCACGGTAGAAAGGTACATTAATGAAGTCCTTGACGAACATGTCCTGCCTCAAGCTCTTGCCATGGAAGATTTTTTATTTATGCAGGATAACGCTCGTCCCCATACGGCTAAGGTAGTCACTGAGTATCTTGGCCAGAATAACATAGCCACTATGGAATGGCCAGCATTCAGTCCTGACCTTAATCCCATAGAGCACTTATGGGATCAACTCGGACAACGTATTCGCAAGCGTTTACACCCACCAGATACGCTGGGAGAACTGAAAAAAAGCCTCATTGAAGAATGGCGACGTACTCCCCAGGAACACATACGCAGACTGATTCACAGTATGGCACGCAGGTGTAATACCGTAATTCAATCTGGAGGAAGCTTTGCACGATATTAGGTTTAGGTATTGTTTGGGTTTATTGAGAATTCTTAAGAATATTAATTTTTTGATATGAGTTTTCAGTTTAGTTTCTGGTTCACTTTAATATAATGTTCAATGATGTGGTAGATGTTGAGATGATATCCAATTTGTGTAGCATTTCATTAAAATAAATGTTTCGAGAATGCCTATACCAAGTTTCATTAAAATGCCATCGGTCCTAAAAAACTTCGAGCATTTGAAATTTTGACCCCTTAATTTTTATGAGTAGTTTATTAATCAAATATTCAATTAACCATATCTATTTTTAATGCCATAGTTCAATTTGTTATCTCAAAAAATGACTACACTTTGTTGTTAAATAAATTCCATATTCTCCAAACATAAGTACATCAAATTGCATGCACCTTACGTGCTTTGTTTCTTACGAGACGTAGAGTTCTGCTCTCCTATACCTGTGTTGCATGTGTTGCACCGACATGAGGACCTAAAGCTTAACGTGGACTCCGAACCACGGGAAGAGTAAGCACCTCTACTCCAGAGAAGATTTATTAGGCAGAATATCTCGCTGGTTTGCTATTGCGTTATAAGGGAAAACGGCTATTAAGCATCCGATATTCCAGTACTGAGAATTGAATCCCAAACCTTAGGACTGACCTCTACTAGACCACGACTACATTAAGTTTTAACTGAATGCCTTTTCAATGTTCACAATGATTGTCGAATTGCTTAGTATAAGTAAAATTCATGTAAGACGTGCAACAGGTTGCGGCTCTTAAAGCACCTATTATAGTCGAATCGTAGAGATAATTTGAAAATTATAGAAAATGGGAAATATCTTAATAATGTCCATTTATTATAAAGTATGGATTACTTCGCAAAATACAAATGATATACTTAATAAGGATAATATCATTTGATTGGAAAGAAATCTGAGAAAACATCCGCTAGTAATGGTAAAATTTAACAATACAGGGCATTAGAAATTACAAGTCATAGAAACTGCATACTAGTTAGTTATTTATAGCCAAAGCAAAACGAACCAGGTAATCACAGCAATTAATTAAATGTAGGTAAACAACACTCATAACGGCATTTTCATATCTTGGCAAGCTTTCCACATACACAAAGAAATAAACAAATTAGAAAATTAATTGTGTTTAACCAACTGTGATCAGAAAGGGACAATTTTGTCAATTCGCAAACACAAAGCTAATTGGGCTGCCCTCGAACTTTACTTTCATACGATTCTAAAATAACAGAATCTTTGCAAAGCTCTCTAACTGAAATGGATATTTTACGATTTAATTGGAGGAAACAAAGGGTCTTGAGGAAATAACTGTTTCCGTTTAATAAAAGCACATGTTCATTAGAACTCTTGCATTCAACAAAGGTCTCACTTAATTTTTAACCTTGCAAAAACGTCGCGTTGTCGTCCTTTTGATATCGGTTTAGGGTACAAGTCGATCGTCTGGTATATCTTGTTAAAGCAAACTTTTAGGAGTGACCTCAGCAGGAAGGCAGATTAATTCGTGCGGTTTTAGTTGTATTATTCCCGCACCGAAATAAATTTCAGTTTGAAAGTGTTAGGCGGTTGAAATTCTTCGGATTATTGCCAAAGAGCGCTGGCCCTATGGGTAATCCTCAAATAATTGCTCTCTCTTGTGTGCTCTTGCTGCCCTGCACAAGGAAAGCTTTGCGGAGATGAGACCCGCTAAGCTGCAACTTTTTCTTTTATGTTTTTGTACTGAAGCATTATTTGCAGAGGATGGAGGTTTTACCATGTTAAATAATGTGCATTTTTGTACGTGTTCTGTCGCATTTCACAGGACAAAGCATAATTAATGGTTAGAGTGCTTGTTTCTAGGACACTTGCGTTTATTAGGGGGATTTTTACTACACATTTATCAAAATAATATCGCAACCTACCTACGTCTTCAGAATTTAAACAGATGTAGTATAATAATAGTGGCCCGCGTAAAACAAAGCAGGCGCTTTTTGTAACGCTGAACCTCAATTCTTCGAAAATACCCCCAAACACATCTAATTAATTTAATACCAATATATTGTAATACTGATGTTTCCATTCACCTAGCTTCAACACCAAAATTATAGTGACTTTCCCCCTAAACATTTGGCAAGGTATATCAGAAGGCATACCACTTGAAAGCTCGAGGGATTTGCTTTACAATAGTGTTTTTATCTTTGAATTCTGAGAATTGGTTACCTCGGAAATGCAGTTCATTTCAGGGTACTGAATAATCGAAATCAGCACCACTGCATCCATCCAGAAGGGTTCTGCTCAAAATGTCGTCGCACATTGTGAAACATGGTGAAGTAATTACAAGGCATTCGTTGATTACACCATGACGTAAATTTTGTGAAGCATCGAGTTGGATTATGTAAATTTTACTCTTTACATGACTTCACAAAAAGAAATCTAGTAGATCTAAAACGATTCAATAGCATCTCTTCTTCCAATCCAATGATCCGAAAACCTTCCAACCAAACACTGTCGAATAAACAGTGTACAATGCGAAGGACCTCCGTCCGTTGGAATACCAAATGATCTTCGAGGTAATGATCATCGCTATCTATAATATCAGTTAACATTGAATCAATGTTGTTTAGTAACAATTCCAACTATATCTGTCTACTCAAATTATCAGAAGAACAAAGGACCAAACAGACGATCACCAAAAATGCCAGCCCAAACATTTAATTTTTGAGTTGAGTATGTAATTTTTTCGTGAAATATCCTCGCATTAGAATCAGCCACTAGCAACAATTCTGGCGATTGACTGTACCGTTTAAAAAAAGTCAAAACAATTTGGATTATTTATCGGTCATTCACTTATAGTCTCACAAATTTGCAAACGGCGATCAAAGTCGTTTTCATTAAGTTCTTGTAGCAGACGAATCTTGTAGGAATAAAAGTTGTGTTTCAAAATTCGTTGAATATTGGTTCGATTCATATCCGATGCTATAGCCATTTGCCTGGTACTCATTGTAGAATCGCCAACAAGACGACAATTCACATGCTTATCTGCATGTTGCTGGTTAAACAATTCGGCGCTTCTTCTAGTACATTAATTATTTTCGAAGAAGAACACAATTATTTCAACTCTTTCTGGTATCGAATAAATCATTTTAAATGTTCAGAGAAAACAACGATAACTACGACGTACGACGTGACCCTGAATAAAAACAACATTCAAATGTTTACACCAGCGTGTGATTAATCCATAGGGAGGTGTTCTCTCGCCGCGCGCCGCTCCGATAAATTTCTCGGCACAATAAACGAGAAGAAGAAGTCTCCATCTTCAACAAGTCGCTTGACTTAACTGGTGAGGTCAAGTATCTAGGCGTTCTCTCGCGGCTCCGATAATTTCTCGGCACAATAAGCGAGAAGAAGAACCCTCCATCTTCAACAAGTCGCTTGACTTAACTGGAGAGGTCAAGTATCTAGGCGTTGTCCTTGATGCTCGAGTAACCTGGAAAAGTCATGGACAAAGACAAGAACAAAGAGCCTGCGCATCCTACTGGACGTGCAGGCGCGCGTTAGGCAAAGCCTGGGGGCTGAAGCCTAAAATTATATTCTGGTTCTACACGGCTGTAGTACGCCCGCTGTTAACGTACGCCGCCCTTGTCTGGTGGCCACGATCAGAACTGACCACTACAAGGACGACACTCGCCCGTGTGCAAAGATTAGCTTGTCTGGGCATTACGGGCGCAAATCAAACAGCCCGACAGCGGCCATGGAAGTGCTGCTGGGACTCGCGCCCCTTCACCTTGTGATTGAGGCCGAGGCTCGAGCGGCAACGCATAGGCTGATGTGTACGGGGCGATGGAAACCGACTCAGGAAATCGTAGGGCATGCCATAGTTGCCTCCAAATTGAAGGCGGCCACTTCCGTTTCTTCAATGGGAAGTGATGGCATGACCTCCTACTTCTCCTTTAGCATACCCTATAAGGTTCACATCCCTCTCGGGGAAGAATGGTTTTCAGACGATCGGCCATTTCTTAAACCCGGTGGCCTAGTTTGGTTTACAGATGGGTCACGGAATAGAAAAGGTACCGGCGCCGGTGTATATGGGGACAAACCCAGGGTCAAACTCAAATTTACCCTAGGCAAATCTCCTACGATCTTCCAGGCAGAAATCTTCACGATTACTGCCTGTGCAAATGACAACCTCAATAGAAGCTATAGAGGTAAATACATCTATATTTGCTCGGACAGTCAAGCGGCCATTAAGGCCCTAATATCTCCCAAGATAGGGTCTAAGCTTGTTGAAGAATGTCCAGCCACACTCGTCAAACTCTCAGCTGAGAATTACGGGAAAATCCTATGGGTTCCGGGCCATAGTGGAATAAGTGGCAATGAAGAAGCTGATGGCCTAGCTGTGGCTGGGGCCTCTGAACCTTTAGTAGGTCCAGAGCCAGCTTTTAGAATAGCCACCAAACATGTAAGGCACGAGATTTGGAATCACGCAAAGGCGCAATTTCAGCACTCTTGGACCTCCAGACTCACACCCAGACCGGCTAGAGCCTTCATCAAGAGCCCTTCGCCTAAATCGGTAGACTACATTTTGAATCTAAGCAGAAGACAAATCAGGATAATAATGGGCCTCCTTACAGACCACGGACACCTGAACAGTAATCTCCACACTATATGGATTGTGTTAAACAACCAGTGTAGGAAATGTCAAGAGTAAGAGGAAACCTTTGCACATGTCCTCTGCAAATGCAAGGCATTAGCAGCCTTAAGACGCAAACACCTTGGCTCTTCCTTTCTTGAACCAAGAGACATTCAAGGCACGCTTTGTCATCTAATCATTCCATAATTGCTCCAAAACATTCACTACCTTGAAATTTTCGACTTAATTTCCTCGGGAACTAATGCTCGGAATTCACAAATAAAACCACTACTGTAAAGCAAATTTATCGAGTTTCCAAATGGCATGTTCTTTGATAACCCTGCCTTTAAAATTTTTAGGGTACAAGTTAGCCCAATTTTGGGGTTGAAGATAGGTGAATGGAAATAGCCGCATTACATACCCCCCCTGGCAAATTCGTTTGACATATTCGGGAGTTTTTCGGAGAATCCGTTTTCGGTGAACCACCCTGTATATAATGATAAATGAAAGCTGTATCTTAATATAAGAAATTTCTTAAACTTCTAAAATGTCACTGTATACTAGCCCAAAAGTGATTTATTATTATGACTTATAATTTATAAAGAGTTATAAGGAGCGAGTTTTAACCCACCGAACTAGAGAAATTTTCAACAATATT
>JABXWE010000216.1:0-101092 GCA_014611495.1 Limonius californicus | reverse complement strand
ATCTTCTCAAAACTGTTGGGCGTTCTTCAGATAATACATCATATAGTTTGAAACAAAAATTTAGTAGGTCAGAAAAATATAATAGTTCATTGTCAAAAAAGTAAGGGGCTTTTCTTAAATGAAGAAGAAGTGAAAAATTGAGTCACTGTAAAAAAATAGTAGAATTTTATTATATTTTTTCTAACATTTCATATTTGAGTTTTCTTATTTTTATACAAGATTACATTACTGTTTGCTCTTTATATAACCAATTGTCTACCTTAATCATAAAGGTTATCATCATACTATAATGTATTATTAATTTACAGTAAATATCAACAACACGTTTCATTCCACACGAATTAAAAAAAAAACCTTTAGGCCTTTGGCCGCCCACCACTACACGTTCTAGTACTTCAAACACTCTGCAGATGAAAAGCCAAAAATAAATTCACATATGGAATTAAGCTCAAACTGCGACCCTAATCTCTGGCCTAAACTGAGCCAGTTGTTAATGGACTTTCTTTAATCCTTGGCCTGGATTCCCTCAAGCGATTCTCCAGGTCTTTTTCAGTTCGTTATTTGAATCGGATTTTATAATAGAGTTGCAAATCAAGCGGCCGATTTTGCAAACACTTTCACCTCGTTTGGAGGGCACAACCTTGCTGCACTTTTTGTTTAACGGATTACTTCATGGCTTTTTACGCGTTGGTTAATTATGGCTCGGCATTAATGCAAAATTATTATAATTAGAAAGGCAGATGTGTTGTACATTGGTAGATCTGGTAGCCACATTTTTACACAGCGGCGCTTAAAACCGGGGGCATCATACGAATAAAATATTATCTTATACAAGATCTTAGCAAAATTAATTAACACCTATTGTAATTATTGTTTTGCAGTGCAAGAAAGTAAACACTGGGTATTGAAATGGATATTAATCAAATTATTTAATCAATGAACGAAGATTTAATTACAGATAATGCGGTAACAATTGTCGATTAAAATATGTTTATTAACAGGCAACTCTATCGACCTACGAGCTCGTTCCAGAAGTACAAATTTAGGTTAAAGTAGTTTAAATTTATAACTTTTTGCCCACGCAAAGTGATTTCTCTTCAACTATAAATCCAGATCTAAATTAAATATCGTGGAAGTCTATCGTTTCGCCAAGCGCATTGGCTTTGCTTGACAATAATATCACTTTTTATGCGTAAATTAAGTTATCATATCAACAATGCACGACAAATTCTTTTGGAAAGAGAAAACAATACGGAAGACCAGCGGTGCAAATTAATATTTCCTATTATGTAATTGTAATTTATGGAAAGTAAGGAAAAGGAGAGTTTTAGAGGTAACCAGTTATTCATGGCGTGTAGTTTAATGCACACTTTTCGATTCTAGAAATAACTAAATCTTTTTACCCATATTCAATTCCCTGTCAGCAAATTGTTTCTAACTACGCCGTTGCCCGGTCCCAAGTCCGGGATGAGAAAGGAGGAGGGTTGCGCAGGGCTAGCAACCCTGTGGCATAAAAACAAAAAATGCTAAAGAAACAAACACGATATGCCTAGGAAATCGGACGAATAGAATGAAGACAACCCAAACGAGAACCATGGACACGAGAAGGAAAACAAACATAGGTTGCTGGAATGTCAAAACAATGTGATGATGATGAAAACCGCGGCCTAGATCTCGCTCTTTAAAATCATCATCATCAAAACAATGTACGAATCGGGCAAATCAAATCAAGTAGCGGCAGAAATGGGAAAATACAAAATAAAGATATTAGGACTAAGCGAGAGAAGATGTACCGGTCGCGAGAAAACAAGATTTGCAATGGGGAAGACAATAATTTATTCTGGACACACAGAAGAGAATGCAAACCATACCGAGGAACTTGCCCTCGTGATATCACGCACAGCAGCAGACTTATTGATGGAGTGGCAAGCGGTATCTGAAAGAATAATAACTGCAAGATTCAAAACCAATTTAGTAAACACCACAATAATAAATGCATACGCCCCAACAAACGACAAAGAAAAAACACTCAAGGAAGACTTTTATGAGCAATTACAAACGACAATTGATAAAATACAAGAAATAAATAAACGAGATATACTCATACTAATGGACGATATGAATGCAAAGATAGGAGCAGACAACACAGGAAAGGAACATGTAATGGACAGAGAAGGGCTTCGAACGGTGAATGAAAATGGCGAAATGTTCATAGACTTCTGCCTATTTAATAACCTGGTCATTGGAGGAAGCATATTCCAACACAAGGAAATGCACAAGCAAAGCTGGATATCACCGGACAACCACACACGTAACCAAATCGACCATATTGCAATCAGTGGCAAGGGGAGATACTCGTTACTAGATGTCAGGGCAAAGCGCGGAGCTGATGTTGCATCGGACCACATTCTACTACGGGGAATAACCCAAATCAAGCTAGCAGCCACAAGAAATAAAAACAAGATACAAAGAAAGATATTCAACACACAGTGGCTAAGGAACAAGGAAACTCAAGATAAATTCGGAACACGTCTAAAGATGAAATATGAAGAAACACAAAATGAAGCAAACGCAGAACAAAAAGAAGATGAAACAGGAAGACAGGAAAGGAATAAACAGGAAGACAGGAAAGGAATATACAGGAACTATGGGAAAAGTGCAAGAACATGTATCTAGAAACAGCCGAAGAGATACTTCAAATCCGAAAGAGAGAAGACAAGGAATGCATGTCCGAAAGAACATGGAAGAAAATTGAAGAACACAAAGAAATCAAAAACAGAATACTAGCAGCAACAAACGAAGAAACAAAACAAATACTACAGGCAGCATATCGCAACAAACACAAAGAGGTTAAAAGGGGTGCAAGAGCAGACAAACGGATCTACCACAAAAAAATGGTAAACGAGGCAGAAGAAGCGGCAAGAAACAGCAACATGAAGGAACTCTATGATATTACTAGGAAACTAGCTGGGTTGGGTAGAAGGTTGACAAACCAAGTACGACACAAAGAAGGAAATATCATACGCAGTGATCACGAAGAAATAAACAGATAGAGAGAGTACTTCACAGACATACACAACACTGAAAACCCTACCCCAGTGATCATAGCAGGGAGATTTTGAACATAAACACACAAGAGATTACACGTAAAGAAGTAAAAGAAGCAATCAGGAAGATGGAAAATGGAAAAGCTCCGGGCATTGACAGCATCACAGCAGAGTTAATTAAAGCCGACAACGAAACTAGCACAGGTATAATACATACACTGGTAAACCAAATTTGACAAAACGAAGAGATGCCGCCGGAATGGAAGACAGGGCTTATAATGAAACTCCCAAAGAAAGGCGATATCACCCAGTGTGAAAATTGGAGAGGCATAACATTGTTATGTACCATCAGCAAACTACTAACGCGCATAATGCTGGAGCGAATGAAAAAAGCAATCAACCAGGCATTAAGGCAAAACCAAGCAGGGTTTAGAGCACGCAAACCATGCATTGACCATATCTGCACACTGCTAATAATCATAGAGCAGTCAACTGAGACGAACAGCAGGATATACTTAAACTTTATAGACTTCCAAAAAGCCTTCGATAGTCTAGACAGAACGAGGATGTGGAAAATACTAGAAATATACGGAATACCAGTTAAGTTCATTCGCATAATAAAACATTTCTATAATAACTACACAGCAAAAGTTGTTCGTAATGGGAGTGCCTCAGACCTGATACAGGTAGGAAGTGGGGTAAGACAAGGGTGCATTCTGTCACCAACTCTTTTCCTAATAATAATCGATTGGGTCATGATAAAAGCAACAAACAATAGAACTGGAATTCAATGGACCCCTTTCACACAACTAGAAGACTTGAAATTCGCTGATGATATATGCCTACTATCTTCAAAACAAGAACACATGCAAGATAAAACGGAAAAAGTAGCAAGAGAAACGGAAAAACTGGGCTTGAAAATAAACAAAAAGAAAACAATAATCATGAATATCAATGTAAATAGGCCAAATGACATCAGACTAGACGCGGAAAATCTAGCAAGAGTAAAGAAGTTTTGTTACTTGGGAAGTACAGTGGATAAAGATGGAGGCACAGAACAAGACATCAAATCAGGGATAAGCAAAGCACAATATGCTTTTCATATATTAAGAACAACATGGAGCTCAAACGTATTATCTCTAAACACCAAATTAAGAATATTCAACACGAACGTTAAAGGTGTACTCTTATATTGCGCAGAAACCTGGAAGAAACACAACATCTAAAATACAGGTTTTTATAAATAGATGCCTCAGACAAATACTAAGAATCAGATGGCTGGATAGAGTAAACATCGAACTATGGGATCGCACACACCAGGAACCTATAAGCAAAACAATTAGAAAAAGAAAGTGGAGTTGGAAAGGAAACCACAGAGGGATATAACTAAACAAGCGCTGGAATGGAGTCCAGCTGGAAAGAGGAAGCGTGGTAGACTGAAGGAAACATGGAAGAGAAGCTTCCACAGGGAACCAGATTAAGGTCGAGGCCCAAACCGAGTGAGGTGGAGACATGTCGTGAATGCCTTATGTTCCAATGAGAATGAAGAGGATTAAGTAAGTAAAGTTAAGTAAATTATTTTTCTTTTCCTGTACTCTGTAGGGAAAACATATATAAGGCAATGTGCGCTATAAATTCACCAATTAATACAGGCTACTCTAAAATAATTCTAATTATAACCGGTTTCCCTCTGCATTTGATGGTTTGTTGCGAAAGCTGATGGAATTTAATACTGAACAACATTACTACTACAAAAGAACAGACTAGAAAAAGCCCTAATCAAAATATTGAAGTAAATGAACACGATCAGAAAAATTCACCTGAAAATTGCAGAAAACTCACATAGCTAAGAAACAGACACGGAAAGCGCACACAAAAAAAATTATTTGGAAAATAATTAATTTTGGATCACTGAAATAACGATTACTAGTTTGTTAAAGATATTCAACAGGTAGCACCACCAACTGCCTGATTCTTTAAATATAACTGCAGACTGCTTTAGTGCAATGTATTAATCTAAATAAAAAATTGTGAATTAAAAACTTATTTGTATTTTGATTTGCTCTTCAAAAAACCAAATAGGTATTTTGACATTTTTCTTACTGATATTGTTCAACAACAGCTCTCTGATTGTTGCTTTGCGTTATATCTTGGCAAAGACTGCATGAAGCACCTGTCCTGACGGGTATGCAAGCCGCCAGTCCATTTATACCAGTGAAGTTGTACAATGAACCAATACGAGGAATTACGTGTGGAGTGTTATCCAGATTACATATAAGACATGTTAAGTACAAATAAAAATAATAAGGATGTACACAGGTAGCACAACATGTGTTTTTCAACGGATCAGCTACATCTGTGTTAAATAATATGGAGATATTTAGTAATATTCGCTGTATAATCGAACCCTGAAATAGCAATATAGCACCATTGGAAACAAATTAGATTTTAAAATACCAAAATGAATGTTTTATTCATGATTCAAGTTTGAAAAAATTGGCAAGACAAGAAAATAACATTGGGTCCCTATTTTGTGTATATTAACAATTTCTTTTATTCATGCACATTTTATCTGCGTGGGTTTGTTAATATTTAATATTAATGTAAATTAGTTTCCTTACCACATTATTATCTAACAGTGCAAATCTTTAAGGTAAAAGTTGTAAGTAGAATGTTATTTAAATAATGCATTAGCCCTATCGATTATAATAATAACTTGTTACACTGACTGCTCGATTAATGGATCATATAGAAAATTGATTCCAGTGTTAAATTATATTTCCCAGTCTTAATAATGATTAAATATTGTGAGATTAATAAAAGAGTGCATTAAAGCCGAATTTTTCTTTAATCAAACGCAATCTTACCCATATTGGCGATCAGTATCAATCATCCAACGTACCTGAAACAAAGCAAATTATCAATTACTGTTTACTTTCCACGTTCGCGAGGGAAAGAAAGGGCATGAACGCACAGTAATGGACGAATCAATACTAATATGCGCGATGAGAAAACGTTCTATCACGCCAATGATTTCCGTGAAAACTCGACTATTAATATACTCATGGTTATGAAACGTGACGAATACAATAACCGAAACCAGCACAAATACATTCCAGGTAGGCGGTACACGGTCACGTAGAAATGCCGTCCGTGAACAAGAACCACAAATTCGGGGAAGTCTCCCAAAACGCGACAATCAGACACTTCGAAGGAATTCTAATGGAGACCTGACATGGCTGTCATGTAAAACTCCAGAACTTAACTGAGTCATTGCATTTGCCCTTTTGAATCCTTATTCGAATGTTTGAGATATCAAAAAACTCATGCAGATACAAACACCAACTGGAAAAACGGTTTAATTCAAAGATAACACCAAAATGGCCGTAATAATGAGTTTTAAATGAGTCTTGCAACAACAGCCTACTTTCAGAAAGCTTCCAACTTCCTCTTCTTTGTATACGGATTTTTGTTTTTTGAATCGGTAATTGCCATTTTGATTATTCCGATGGCTTTTATGTGTTACGATTTACTTTGCTTGGCATTATCAGAGCGAACCTTCCGATGTAGGTAGGAATAACAAAGAAAAGGTTACAAATGGAGAAGCCACAAGTGGTCAAACATCCTTTGTTATGAGTCCAACCACGACCTTTTTGTTGTAAATTCAAATATGTGCGTAGGAGTAGCACAAATCTCTCTAAATGAAGGTTTTAATCTCCTCGGGGAGGCGCAGGAGAGAAACGGAGGAAGATAAGATCTCTTCTGTCATAAATAGCGTTCTTCATAAACTCTAACGAATAAGCATATTCTTATTCTATTGTATACAGGACTGCGTTTCTTGGTCAGTGACAGTTATTCTTACATTTTTAAGGTGGAGCAAAAATGCTGCCAAGGCAAAGCCAACCCGTTAGTTGTAATAACATTCGGAGATAGTAAATAATAAATAATTTTCAGGAATATTGGAGTAATGTGTAGATTTGCAGAAATACATAGTTTAAAAAAGGCGATTTTGTCGTAGTTTTCTATTAAATGATACTTATGGTTAAAATTTAGGCAAGTTAAGGCGACACAAAGAATTATGTTTCTAAATGATCGGTTTTACCAAATCGGCAGCAGTACTGGGTCTTTAAATAACAGGTTTAAGAAAAACTACCCAAATTTGCTGAGACTGTACGTTAAAGTGTATGCAAGCACAATAAAAAATAGAATACTTGAAATGCAATCTTATGTGAGTTTATATTATAAGAAATAAGGAGATGCGAGTACACCTGAAAGTGTAAATTTGGCCCCTTGTACTTTCCAAAATACTAGCGAGAGTTTACAATATACGGGCCGGACGTTTACGACTACATAGGAAAACCATCGTTTATAGTAATCTTGACTTCGGTTTGTGTTATCCATTTTTTCTTAGGATTGTTTTCGTCAAGGAGTAATAACCTTGTTTGCAGGTATTTCTTCGTTTGTGTTTTTAGCTCGAGTGGTACCAAAAAACTCTCTCTCTCGCTCTCTCCCCTCCCCCTCTCTCGGAAGTTAAGTGCCTGCAGGCTGGTTGGCAGCAGCTAACTCAATTTTATTCTAACCCTTTGCAATGGCTGACGAAGAAAGAGACGTGATTATTAGCTTAACGCATAAATTAACAGTTTAGAACAACGATAACTTGCCGAAAGTGAGCCAGCGGAATACAGCAGCACAAATAAAGAATTCAATTTTGCGTAAAATCGTGTTGAAATAGAAAGAAAATGACAAGGTAAACAATAGAAATCGCACTGGGAAAGACGATCAAGTGGAATCTGCAGCTTTACCAACTACCATGAACTTGCGAGGAAACGAAAATGGAAAAGAACATTTTGTAGCAACCGAAGGATCGTTTATTATTATCAAAAACTCCCGCTGTGATCACATTAAGCTACGTGCAGTGTTCTTCGCGAAAGTGGCATCACTTAAAAGACGGGAAACACTTCGAAATGGTTTTTAAAAAATTATTGAGAACGATTCAAAATTCTGTAACACTGCCATTGATATATTATATAAAAAAATGTGATAATACATTAAAATGCGAATACTTATTGCCTATCTTAAAGTTTATTGCACTTTGATTAATTGTATTAAATTTAATTTTAAAATGCCATAAAACTCCAACTACCTACATTAATTTTCAACGTGTCGTTTTAAAGCTGATTAAAGTTTCAAAATTTGCATTTTCCGTTTTTAGATTTCTAATACAAACGTTTCCATAAGAGTATAACTGATAAATAATTTTAAAAAGTGGTTTCTGATTCCGTAACAACATTTGATGGCGGTGGTATAGCAACAATGGTGAATGTGAAACGGTATTTCTGGCGGAGAACTATGGATAGGTGGATCAATACAATGGGATTTGAGCAACCGACCGAGTTTAAGACGTCATGTTAAGCAGTCGGTCCCGGTTATCATATTAACATCGTTGGTTATCTCTACACATATAGCGGAATTTATTCCTACCTAGAGCGTTTAGACAACCTGCTCATTTTGGCCAGTGAGAGGCTAGGAGATATAAAAAAAGATGTCACTGTATATTGTAGTTTTAAACTGGAGTGTATAGAGCAGTATCAATGCGAAAAAATAAAGAAACAGAAATAATTTTATATCAAAACCATGTAATCGTCTTATTTAATTTGAAAATTTGGTCAAAAAATTTGTTACTTATAGAACTTCAGCGTTTTTCAAAATTGTCAGCAAACACTGTAGAATTTTTGAGTTATACCCCGAATATTTTATTTTATCTTATTATTGCCAATGTCTAATTTTCATCTACTGTTGAACCAATTAAATTACATTAAAAAAAACTTATCACTAAATTTATATAACCCCGAACAGTACAGATTTTACTTTACTTGTGTGACGGTAGTTGCAACTATACATTGTAAACTTCAGGAATATTGATGATCCGTGTTAATTTAACGTGGGTAAATATGGCTTCCAGTTTCCTGTTCTGTGTACATCGTTAATATTGCATATGTACACAGTCTGTCACACGAACACATGCTTTTAAAGTCGTTCAGGCCTTTTACTTTCTGCAAACACTCCTTGTTTGGAGCTAAATAAGTACGGCAGTTTTAATTTCCTCATCATGTGAATATCAAAAATACTTTCTCTCCGTTTTCATTCGGCAACGATATTTGAACCACCCACCTTTGCCCAGTTACACACCGCTGTTCAAACACGGCCCTGCCTTCATTAAACAACTCGTAAATTGTCTTACTTACGTTACGCTAACAATATATGCGGTCAAAGTACCGACTACGCTGCTACACACAAGAGCACACATTTGCTTTGACAAGGCTAATTTAGCGCTAAAATATGAATGTTTATAATTGCGTACCTAAGCAGGTCTTGCTAAAGTGGTTATCCCAAATTTGACTCTTTAGTTTTACGACTCAATTGTATAAGGCGCCGTTTGGAACAATTGTTTTGAAACATATATACTCAAACGAATCCTCTCGTAAAACATATACATGTGCATATTTTTGAATGATTTTTAGTAATGTATTATATTCTGAAATTATTTATACATTTTGAAACTATATATTTTATGCTTATATCCTAAATGACGACCGAAACAATTCCTCGTGGCCAATTTTTCCTGCATTCCACTGCAGATTCATAACTGGCTAAATTGACTTCCTTTTGAAGTTTTGGCGAACATTTTTGAGGGACGTCAACACGAAACAAATATTAAAAAGAGGGAGTTGTTTCGCTAAAAGCCAATATACGAAAAACTTTTTCAATGTTGCACCGCACAAACATCGTTCCCCTCCCTGCTCTTGTAACAAACTTAAAATTGCTTTCGAATTCAATGTCTCCCTCGTTCTCCGAACTTCCTTAGCGAACGGTTTCCATATATACGGATTTATTTCTTCACTAGTGGAAACGGTTCGAAGCATTCTGTAGAATGTCAGGATCACACATAATATGAGCTGTGAGAGTGAGGTGCTATTTTCGAGGGAGTTTTATTTTCTCTCTTTTCACCGTGTTTCACTACATCGGAAGAGTTTTCAAATTGTCGTTACTTTTTTGCTTTCGTGTTGCTGGGATCCATGGCTCTGGAATTTTTTATTCAATAAGAAACGTATTTGTTCAGATGTGAAAAATTTTTACTGACGACTGGAGATTTATTTTTCTCAACACATAATCGCGAATACGGTTGAAAAGAAGATTGGTCGTACAGTTTCCTTTACTGTTGTGGAAGCAAACTCCGGACAAAGCTTTTTCTCTAGAAAATATTACCTGTGAAGTGGTATTAATAATAAATTTGAAAATCATGTTAATTATGACCTGGAAAATTACACCAATTATTATTTATTTTTATTATTTTATTTATTTATTATTAATTATTAAACCGATGTTATATACGATTTAGAATCTGATGTTAATTACGCCCTGTTAACTTGGGGTTAATAATATTAAGATAATTAAGGCTTCGTTGAAATTTTGGAAAGCTGATCAAAACGTTTAATTCAGTCATCTGAACGATGTTCTAGTGTTGGTCCAGTTAATTGCCCACGTTGACGTGCCTGGCACGATAGCAGAAATGTTCTAGATAGTTGCCACAACTACTCTAACTAATGCACTTAATCGTTTGACCTCAGGTTCGTAACTTGCTTGTGTATTTGTAAGTGGCAGGGGACAATTACGATGCACCGACAATGGCCTCTACCCAATTAATTTTAAAGATTTCTGCGTGCAGACGAAGAATAGCAAATCGTTTAGGATTTGTGGTGTTGTCAATAATATCCAATGTTTAAATTTTATACAAAGCTACAGAATAGGAAAAAAAATTAATTATTTATAAAATATAGTGAATGAATAATGACAATCAAGAATGGCTGGGACTTGTAGCTAAAGTCTAACCAAATTTAAAACGTGAAAGGAAAAAATACCATGTACGAGGGCAATCTTTTAAGTTTTAACAAAAACTAGGTAGGAAAAATTTTTTTTTGACCGTACTGTTTTATTGCTTTTATAAATATCTGCCTTAACACTTATACACTTTTGCATGCGTTCAAACCAATTTTCTAAACATTTTTTCCACTGCACTGAAGTTCGTATCGCAAAAACATGGGAAAACATTTGGGAACACAAAGAAGTCGTTAGGCGGCAAGTCATGTGAATATGGGCAATAAGACATTAATTCAATGTTTCTTTCCTTCAAACAATCAATTGTACCACGTGCTGTGTGAGCGCTGGCATTGTCATGATGAAGAATGATGGGACGTTTTCGATTGTTTTTCCTGATTTCGTCGATGACTTCTGGCAAACACATTGTTGTACAGCATTCAGCGTTAACTGTTCTTCGATCCTTTAAAGGAATGGTTGCCACATGTCCAAGTACAACCGAAGAAACAAGCGATCATTTTCTTGGAAGTGCTTTGTGAACGAACAACTTCTGTGGGATTTGGTTCATCTTGGAACACCCAAACAGTGGATTGTTGGTTAGTTTTCGGTTCATACGAATACATTCAAGTTTCATCACCTGTTACGATGTTGTATGCGGATTATGCAGTTCCTTGGTCGAATGTTTTGAGCATTCTATGCATTGTTCCGAGTTGGGCCTTTACTAAAACTGTAAAAAATCATCCAACGAAAACCTTCACGTGATATTTACATTTTTTCATCATCATCATCATCATCATCATCATCATCATCATCTGGCATGGAGCTGACTCGAGGAAATTAAAATTGCCTTTTTGAAACGCTCACTGTAAACAAACTACTCGATCAATTTCTAAACTACTACTGTTTCCACAATAACAAATGTCAAATTTTACGAAAATAGTAATGACATATCTCAATAGCACCACCTAGTGGTCGTTTGTAAAATTTAAAAGGCTGCCATCGTCAGTGCCATTTTGTAAGCTAGCCTTAGAATAAATGATGAGAAAATTGAAAAGAATAGAACCATGATAAGAAAATAAATTGCTCATATTATGATGTAGCACAGTCAGCGTTCACGAAGAAAAATGGAATGAATAACAACTGGGTACTAGATCATATATAACGATTGAAAAAGATCATTTAGAGAAAATGCATTAAATAGTATATCTAGGAAGTGAAATCAGTAAACAGTAAATATTACAGTTAACAGATTGCCCCCGTTAACATTTCTATTGGAGGTTGATTTTAATGGTGATACTTTCACTGGATGATATGTTGGACTCTTTGCCCGGCAGCCTAGCACGGCGGATGGCATCGGACCGCGTTCCGCAAAGAAAGTTTCAAAGTCGCTACAAATAGGCTTATTAAGTTTATTTGGTGAATATGTATGGTTCATACCCGCTCTTAGTTTGCACTTTTAAAAACAAAACAAGGAAAAACAAGTTGTTTGGATCAGATTATGTGTTAGGCGGTTTACATCATCGGGTAAATTCTACTAGAATACCGTCGTGAACGGTGCCAGCGGCAAGCACACTTCCCGACGCGGTACCTGCGTGGAGGTAAAAATAGATTGCAATACAGTCCACCCCAAAAGTTCCGGTGCATATTTCAAATAGACTAAAAAACAAAACAATTGTGGGGGCAATCCATAGAGTGCAAGTGCGCGTATATCACCGGAGAACGGAAGAGAGAGGACCACTGTCGCCTCTACGGGGTGTTCCATCAGGAGGGGACGGACCAGCGCTCGACACTGACCAAAATAACATTGAGGGCGCATTAAAAGCTAAGTGTCTCAGGCCTACGTAGGCCTGGTAGTCTGTAGCAGTAGTTGGTAGCACTGGTATTCTAATAGAAAACGAGAAAAGGGAGGGACGCGCTTTGCAACTGTAATCTCCTCTAATCCAGACTCCCTTCATCGAAATTAGTCGACTTTACTTAACTAATTATTTGCTAAGCTGCTTACTAACTTAGTAATGTTGTGGTTTCATAGAGCTTCGTCGCCTTTACTTAACTAATTCCTTGATTAATTGATTAATTACTTAGCAATGTTTTCATTGGTCATGCATGTAAGCGTGCTGCTACGATTTGTATTGGATGTTCCTGTGATGGGGGTCGGTTATGTACTTGCTGTGTTGGGCGGCTCGCTGCATCACGAGATGGACGCTGGGCGCCTATTCTGGGAGGACCGGCCGTCCGTCTTATACAGCTGGAGTGTGCCATGCGGGCGGAGGACATGCAGATTGGAGGATCGTGCTGCGCATGGAGTGCATCATTGGAGGGGGGGATGTGCATGTCGCCGGCATACCCGGGGAGACACGGGAGGGCTGGGCGCGAGGAAAGTGGGATGGGGAAGGTCCGAGGAGAGGTGGGAGGAGTGCGCGCGCAGGCCGAGGAGTCCGCTCAGCAGTCGACTGGGGGAGGAGGGTGCGGGGCATGGGAGAGGGAGAGAAGCAGGTGTCGGCGGGAGAGAGGACGCTGGATGTCTGGCGATCGGCGGCGGAGGCGAGGGTTGGGGATGCGAAGGAGGTGTATTAGGCTCAAACGCATAATGGCACAACGGTTTCGGCTACGTACTCAACACCCATTGATGCGTAGTTTACTAACTACCCGGTGTTGCAGCAGCGGTGTCTTGCGGTATACATTGCAGACATGCTAACGCTCTGCAATGCCCCACCCGATCCCACCCTATCCCGTAACTTCCTACCCACCTACTGGCATGGGGTGAGCCTGGCGTATCTAGGATCGACCTTCGAGTCAGCTTCATGTCAGATGATGATGATGATGCACTGGATGATATGTTGTTTTTCAAGATCCATTGTAAATATATCTTAATAGTTTACATTTTTACATTTCTACATATCATCTTTTTTAAACTTATTTTTATTTGCTTCCGTAGATTGTTTCCCTTAAAAAAGGTCGTTCTTTAGGAAGCAAGGAACATGTCAACGTTTTCTATTGTCACCATAACTATATTAATGTGCGACCTTTATAGTTGGGACTTTCACTAGTATACAACATATCCAAGATTAAAATAGGGTGAAACATATAAAAAATCATAAAAACTGAAGAAATAAACTGCCAAAAATAAAGTAAAATCAACCTACGTATAAGCTATGCATTTTTCTTTCCTTTCATTCACACATTAGCGCCCCCTCCCCGGAACCGCTTTCGCATTACTTCGGGAGGTGCGGGCGTCCCTTACATACTAACCATTCATACAACATGCGCGGTAAACTTAACTAAGTGAAATACGGTCGCAGTACGCGGCCGATCGGCCACATTTCACTGTGACCTCGAGTGGCAGTGCGTATTCGCACTGTTCCACCGAGGTCCCTTATGTTTAAACTATACGTGGACTTAACTTAGCGTCATTTGTTGGTCTTATTATAAACTACCATCCTTAAGAACATCATGCACACAACCCCGGAGTCAAGAATTTTATTCATATTATCAGAACAATGCCAAGTTTTTGTTACCAATTTATTGTATACCTAGTATATTATACGTATTGTTTTTCACATTAGCTGCAATTCGGGAAGACGGCCCTAAGCTCTGCGACGAACAGGGAAACGAATATAACGATGTGAAAACTTACATTTAATTTTTGATTACCAGCCGATTTAAGATCCCTTAATATACAATTCTACAGCACAAAAGGTGTGTATGTATTAGTTAATGAAATGTAGGTAACTTCTTCCAATTTTCAGATATTGCTTTTCATTTAATTTATATAAACGGCTAGTATTGTATTCACAGGTGGTGTGATATACCAGCCTAAAAAAAATTACTTTTCTATTACTTGTTAACCGCCGTAACTTATGCACCTAGATAGTAATAGCTCCTTACTTTAGCATGGTCGAGTTTTATATGGTTTTAATGTATTTCTTAATCGCGAGAAGCGATACTGGCAGGATCTAACGGTGAAAAGAGAACTATTAGCTCAGATCATAACCAGACTCCCGAAGAGAGACGAAGAGAAGGCGACATAGAAATTAATACAGTTTTTGGTGAAAAATATTTTCTAACATATTCGTTGTGTTAAATATGGTCCGAGGTTAAATATAGATTTATATTTTTATAATATATTCTTTGATGTTTGTATCTAGAAAACGAGGAATTTTTACAGGAAAACAGCAGAATAATTTAACAGATAATGAAATGTGGTGCTACACCAGTATTTATGCAATTGTTGGGAAAGTCTTTTCTTCCAATAGTTTCTTCTCATCTTCTTCATGTCGCCTTAAATTTTTTGAATAGAATTTTTCGACGGAATTTTAAATTTGTCTTAAAATGTATTGGCAAATTTTCTTCCAAGAGCTTCTGCCTTCTCTTTCTCTCTATGGTGCTTCTCCAATGAGTTTACAGACCAACATGACAAACTGTTCTGTTTGGGACAGTATGGAATAGTTTTTCGACTTTACTAGTGTGTATATCACTAATCGAAATAAATACGTATATGTCTTTCAAGTTCAAAGAAACAGAAAGGGGATTCCCATACCAAATGATTGCATACCTATTATTCCTATTGTCTTACTTGACGGCCGAGGTATGCATTATTAATTCCAAGACTTTTAGCAACATGCATACGTAATAACCGACTTTTGTACAGTAAAATAAATGTAGTAATTTAAACATTTCGAAGATAGACGCCGTTTACGAACAATTTTGAACAAACTCCTAATTGTTGCACGTTCGTAGAAGATTGATAAATAAAACCAATATAACAAAATCTTTTCATGCTCGACTGGTTATGATTGGCACATTATGACTATGTATTAAAGGAAAAACGAGCAAACAATTTTCATCAATCATATTTTTTCCTGCATGCTCGGAAGGTTGTTGTTTGTACGCAAGGGTGGAATGAAACGTTAAGACCGCGTTGACGTTTAACGTGAAACCGGGAAGTTGTCGAAAAAAAAATCGACTGCTTGCTGGAAACAAGTAAAACCGAAGACAGGAACGTGAATTACGAGGGAATGAACTTTACGAGTACAATATGAGAAGCGATGCGGGTTCGAGGCCAGATTAAGATAAATGTCCCCGTGACGGTTGTTGCTCCGCTGTCGCCGACGCGGACGACTAACACGCGGGGGGCACTCGCGGGGGCGACCAGAGGGGGGACATTAAATAACGATTTGACGCGCGATATTTGTTTCCGTATGTCTTTAACGGCGCGACTTTATTGGAAAATAATGTCCCGAAACTTTATATAAATGACAACGAAGGATGCTGCGAGTCTAGCGAAAGTTACACCGAGGTTTATGTCAGGGAAAAGGAAAACGATGGATCAAAAATTATTACAACGTCGGAGAGATTTATTTAGACGCGCGCTTTTGAACAATTTAAAGCGGAATTATAACGTTGACATATTGTTTCTACATGATATTAGCCTAAGACAAGTTACAGCGATTTCTAAAAAAAGATGTCTGCTTTACAAAATGCCATTTCAATTAGTGCCGTACGTACAACGCCACTGGCAGAACAGAAGAAGAAGACGTCTTTTACCCCTGGACCTCAATAAATTAATGTTTTGTTCAAATATACACTTTCTTCACACAAATTTCAATCGTCTGATTGTTGATTTAGAACTCTCGTTAAAAGATTGAGAACCCCTAGGATGTAGCTATGAGTTGGGAGGAGAAGGAACCCAAATTTTCGATTTATTACCTAACCTGTTTTGTATAAACGAAAACAATGTTACGAGTCGCATTACTAGATGGCCAATCATTATAGCAGTGGTGAAGCTATTGAAAAGGCAAAGTCAGTTTCCAGAATCAAATGAAATAATTCACTAGCTACAGGATAATGAGAATATTGCCGTACACACCAACACCTTTTATGGAATTTGAAAGATTCTAGAAGCCATCAAAGAAAATTCTAATGTATGTAATGTATTGATTCCATTACACAATTGTAAAATAAGGCTTCCATCCGTCTTATGTACAACGTGTGCAAGCCCTGCAGTCCCCGAATAAAGCAAAATCGATTTTCATAGGCAGTTTCTTAAAAAGTATACATAAAACCAATATTTTTATTTAATTACAGTTAAGTAGAATTAATAAATGCTGGAACATTTAACTGTTGCTGTATATTTGCAAAAATTCATGAGAGGGTAATGTTGTGCATCGACAAATTTGGGATATTGCAATAACTCTAGATAAAAAACAATTAAATGTCTCATAATTTGTATGGTCATAAATACTAGATGGTCACGTATAAGTGAAAACAATAATAGATGTAGTATTCAGGGTATTTATTACTTTAATCTTGTTCAAAATGATTAAATATTTTAATAACAATTACACAAAGTTACTGAAAACGCTAACTTCCAGAATCGTAGAGTATTAGACCGCATGCGCCTAGGACTTATAAAATTGAAAAATCCTTCAAAGATATTATCCATTACAAGAAAACTTGCGTTTCATCGTTTAATTCCATTATGCAATTAAAATATTACATGACATGACATCCGTGTCATGTGCAAAGTGTCCAACCCCTATAGTCGAAAAATAAAACGAGAACGATTTTGATGGTTGGACTTTTCCGTAGTACTTAAACAATTGTGGAAGCAATCAAGTAAATACACGCTACAAGACGACTTCCTCTGTAGATTCAATTCCGTAACTGATAGATTAGGCTTACATTCATGCCATGTACAAAGTGTTCAACCCTGCAGCGAGCGGATAGAGATAAAGTATTTCAGGAGTAGTTTCCGATTTCAGTTAATTAGTGTAGCATAAATGGAGCAACATTAGTATGCGTTATTAGTATTACTATCAGAGCAAGGTTTCGGGAGTGAATGGTTTTGTATCAAGGAGTGTATTGGCAATAATCCTACGTGTTTCCGAATGTGGAAGGCTTAGGAGCTGTGAGCCGAATGGAAAGATACACTATGATATAATCTCAGGCATTGCGTCGCGTAAATCTGTAAAATATTTGTTTAAATGAATCCTGATTAGCTACGCAAGTGATTTCAAAATAAAACAGATGCACACAAGGTTTTCGTTTCTCTTCTTGTGTAATAATTACGTTTTAATATTTTGAAGTTTCACACGGGACTCCCACATTTTAACCATATAATACCTAAAGATGCAATAGTGTAACAATAAAAGACGTTAAGTAATACCTAACTAGAAATTTGTGACACAAAAGGCAATTGTTAAGTGTGGATGTCGTAGTACTAATAGTTTTAATGAAAGAGATGTAATTGTTCTGAGTGGAATGATTAGCAATCATTAGTGTTCATGAAATCCTCTTTTGTACCTACTTGCTTCATCTCGTCAATTTAAATGACGTTTCGTTTCAAAACTTCCTTTTTGAATTATGCACTATCAATCAACGATCTTATGAATGCATTGCATCATTATCTTATCAGTTAGTAATAATTTAATTAAATTAAGTGCAAAGTTATAAGAGACTCATATTTAATAGAATAATTTAAAAAACTCACCTATCAGTTGTTGGGCCTTTACAGCACTCATGTTCCAACGACAATGAAATTGGCAACCATAAATTTTCAAAATATAAGTACGCAATTTCCTAATACTGGCGTTAAAAGTTTATTGTTAACTTTTAATTATCCCATTGTAATATTAATAGACGCACGGGGAATGCGTTGACGGGCATTTTACATTTTTTTTTATTTTTAGCGATGGTATCTACGTAAACCAACTAGTAAATACTTTAAAAAATAATGATTGTCTTTTTAATACTGTAATAAAATTACCTTATAAATTTAAAATACATTTAAAACAAAAAATTAAATATATCTACACACATTAATGGTGTAAGGGCATCTTCCAATCATTTTTTACACATCCATGGTTAAAAAATACAGTTTAACGGTTAAACTATTGCTGTAAATGGGCAATTAGCGCCCCTAACTGCCACAAAGCAGTTCAGTACGCGTATTTAAAGTTGGTTTCCACTTAAACTTGTGTTCCATTTACTAAACAGGCACTTTCACTGCATAAAAATCCCGAAGGATAGTCGGATCGTTACCACCACATGCTCCGCAACACACACATGTGCGTATTCCAACAAGTCTTTTTCATATTAGCTGTGCATGTTGCAGGCCTGTTAAGTAAGAAAGATTTTAAATGCCTTGCAGATGATCCTCGATGAGTCACTATAAAACGGATGAGGTTAAATATAGAATACTAAGAGACCCCACCACAACTTGGCCATGAAACTAACAGTTTGAAAGTTTGCATTTTTGTTTAGGAATGCACAGAAACAATTTTTTACCAACCTCATATACCAGTATGTATGAAGAATTATTTTCTATGCGCTTGTACGTTTGAAAGGAGCACATTTTTCAATAAAATCAAAAGCGAAAAAAAAACAGATCAAATACAGACATCGTCAGAATTTACATTTATTTTTTTAAGTGGTTAATAAACACTCTGTTGAAAAAAAGATTCAGATTTTAATTTAAAGTCAGCTTAATGGTTTTGATTTTCGACTGATAAGCAGAGTTGTGAGAAAGGATGCTTCGAAGTAAAATACAATGAGAGACAAGGACTTGAGGATTTTTCATACAGATTTTTATGTCTTGTATTTTCGCCATTTTTCGACCCAGTGTTGGCCATCGGCCTCGTCTCTGTCACGTGTTTCTCCTCAGCGCTAAGATTAAAACACAGGGGTCTATAGTAAATAGTGCTAAAGCACACAACCTGTTCTGCTTCATAGAGTTTTTTTTTGTCCTTGGTCATCGGCCTCGTCTCTGCCAAGTATTTCTCCTCAGCGCCAGGGTAGAAACACAGGGTGGGGGCCCTACAGTAAATAGTGCTAAAGCACACAACCTGTTCTACTTCATAGTGTTTTTTCGTCCTTGGCCTTAGGCCTCGTCTCTGCGAAGTATTTCTCCTCAGTGCCGGAGTAGAAACACAGGGTGGGAAGTCTACAGTAATTAGTGCTAAATCACACAACCTGTTCTACTAAACAGTGTTTTTTTTTTCGTCTTTGGGCACCGGCCTCGTCTCTGCCAAGTATTTCTCCTCAGTGCCAGAGTAAAAACAGAGGGTGGGAGGGGTCTACAGTAATTAGTGCTAAAGCACACAACCTGTTCTACTAAATCGTGTTTTTTTCATCTTTGGTCATCGGCCTCGTCTCTGCGAAGTATTTCTCCTCAGCGCCAGAGTAGAAACAAGGAGTAGGAGGTCTACAGTAAATAGTGCTAACGCACACAGCCTATTTTACTTCATAGTGTTTTTTCGTCCTTGGCCATCGGCCTCGTCTCCTCAGCACCAGGGTAGAAACACAGGGTGGGGGGCCTACAGTAAATAGTGCTAAAGCACACAACCTGTTCTACTTCATAGTGTTTTTTCGTCTTTGGCCTTAGGCCTCGTCTCTGCGAAGTATTTCTCCTCAGTGCCGCAGTAGAAACACAGGGTGGGAAGTCTACTGTAATTAGTGCTAAAGCACACAACCTGTTCTACTAAACAGTGTTTTTTTCGTCTCTGGTCATCGGCTTAGTCTCTGCCAAGTATTTCTCCTCAGTGCCAGAGTAAAAACAGAGGGTGGGGGGGGGGTCTACAGTAAATAGTGCTAAAGCACACAACCTGTTCTACTTCATAGTGTTTTTCGTCCTTGGCCTTAGGCCTCGTCTCTGCGAAGTATTTCTCCTCAGCGCCATAGTAGAAACATAGGGTGGGAAGTCTACAGTAAATAGTGCTAAAGCACACAACCTGTTCTACTTCATAGTGTTTTTTCGTCCTTGGCCTTAGGCCTCGTCTCTGCCAAGTATTTCTCCTCAGCGCCAGAGAAGAAACACAGGGTGGGAAGTCTACAGTAATTAATGCTACAGCACACAACCTGTTTCTTTCGTCCTTGGCCATCGACTTCGTGTCTGCCAAGTATTTCTCCTCAGCGTCCGAGTAGAAATACAGGGTGGGGGATCTACAGTAAATAGTGCTAAAACACACAATCTGTTGTACTAAATAGTGTTTTTTTCGTCTTTGACCATCGGCCTCGTCTCTTCACGTGTTTCTCCTTAGCGCTATGGTAGAAACACAAGGGGTCTACAGTAAATATTGCTAAAGCACACAACATCTTCTACCCTATAGTGTTTCTCCTAAAGGTTTTCATATGGTTTATATGCTTGCCAATGAAAAAATTGTCACACACACACACAAGCGTAACCAATCCTGCTTTATAGTGTATCTTACAATCTTTGTACGCATTGTAAGAGTTGGCATAGGTACGGTACAAATTACTCATAATAATTTTGCCCATCCTAGAAATGTGCTAATTAATTTGCGACCAAATAAATTGGTGAAAACCTTTCCTGTTATAAATAACAATTAATCTTTGACTTCAACTTCGACTTCGTAAGTAAATTGCTACCAGCATTTTAGTTTACTTTAGAATATTACCCAAGAAAGTCATTTTCGTATTCGCATATTCAACAGGGAACGAACGGATTCGATTAGCTTCAAACTCAATCTGACGTCAGTACTGGCGACGATGCCCAACAAACATGGCTACTTTTAAAGTTTCATCTCGTTTCTTTGCATATCATTTTGCCTTTATAGTTGCCTCACTTAACGGCAAACAAAACGACGCTCTAGTCTAAACGTTTGCTACTTTGTATTATATGCGTTCCTAAAATCACTGTCCTCTTATATAAAAGGTGAGCATCCGCAACTAAAAAAAGGGTGAGCATCGCTCAAGGGGCTTCCTTTAAAAGGCATTTTTCAGTGATGTCTGAAAAGTAAAAACAGGCTCTGTCTCAGAAAAGTTTTAAGACTATTACTCTAAAGCACTGCCAATTAAATAATAAAACATGAAGAACAAAATATGCCCATCATGGCCAACACTTGCAAATAATCCACAGAGCTGGGCCGTAAACGTAACGGTAAATTCTTCGCTTCCGATACTTTCGTTACCTTTAGTTCTGACCTCGTTATTTGAAATCATCTCGGTCGATTTACAAAATGCAGATTTCCTTGCCATTCCCTTTCCGTGATATGCTGTTGTGTTGCTCAACTTTCTATTGCCAAAGAGAAATAAATATACTGCAACAATCTTTATGAAACAATTCGAGCCGTGTCGCTGCGCCCAAAGGAAAATTCTATAAAATTTACGACCAGCAGATAAAAGCCTTAGATACGTTAAGAATTTTGTTTGCAGGCCATTAAACAAATCGAGATTAAACCTGCGCCAGTTCTTTTTTATACTTTTGCTACACCCCCGAACCAATCACCGCAAGTAAACTGAAATTAGTAGAAGTTAATACGATTACTTAAATCGTATGTGGGACGTCTGTCAGGAGATAAAAACAAATATTGATTGTCATAATGAAACGAGGTTATTAATACCACACCAAAGTGCTTACATATTTCCAGTGCCTACCTACACGTTCGTTTACAGTAGCTTGCTTGGGCAGCACTAAAACCCGTGAAATATTCATAAATTGTTAGGAATATAGGGCAGGGTGGCCATAAAGTGATTTGGTCTAGTGGTTTATTAGGCATAACGTCGTTAGACCCCGTATTTTTCTTGCTACCTTGCTTTTAAATTATTTAGCAAGGCTGAAATGTCAACAAACTGTTTTATTTTTTATTTCTGTTGGTAAACGGGGGAAATGTTGCCCACAAACATTAATTTTCTAACCCTTCATTCGATATAGGTACATGTAGAATTAAAATTTTATGTATTTTCTGCACGTACGAAATAATTTAATATTTATAGGCCTCTGGAGGTGTCGATAATAACGAAATTTCGATATTAATATATAGGCCAATAACTGTCGAGTTAGTAATTTATTGCTGCAGCCAGCCTTACAAGTTCGAACAGAAAACTGAACTTAGAAATACTTATAATATTCAAATTCAAGCAGATCCGAGAAATCAGCTCAAACGTGAGATTTCCCCAAATCAAAAGAAAGTTTTATTTTTTATACGCTCAGGAAATATGTATCACCACCCGCTATAAATTATTTATCAATATTTGGTTTCTTGAACTTTTACTTTCGACCAGTGGCGTGCGGATCTAGAACATTACCGAGGTATTCTTCAAAGTAAATATTTCTTGTAGGTAATTTTTTTTCTTTAAAATGGGTTTTCAGTTTCACACCAAAACAAGCGTAGGTCACATAGATGCAATTCCTAAATCGCACATTAATTAAGAATGTCCAATTAAATTTGAAAGTCCAAATATGGCAGTTGTTCTCGGGTTCGCTAAACTAGGAGTGCAAGGACCGCCAAAACTTGCAGATCACATGATGATGTTGACCTTACTCCTCCATAGCAACATTTGAAATTAGTTACATGGTTTAACTGTTAATGGCCGGAGCCCGGAGCTACGTTACGTGTTCTTCGAAAATACTGCTAGGACGTTTACAACAAACAGGAAGGCACCAATAATAAAACTGGGGAGAAGTCCAAAATCTAGATTTATTTGTTTATTAGTTCGCCACCATGTGGTAGAAGCTGCTGGCGTTTACCGGATGTTTTTCTTTCTAAATGGGAGGTAGATTGTTTAAAAAATACAATTTATGGTTTAGTGGCTCAAGTGTGAGAAGAATTGGATATGCCTAAAATGCATCGGTTCTTCCAATATTTTAATTTTTGTAAATATACCAAAAATTATGTAGGGGGTTTTGTTGGGTTAATGTCTGCCTTTTACTTACTACATTGTCTGTTTTAAATTTGAAATTGGTAGATAAAAAATGGTCGTGGGGTTATATATGTATATAAAAAAAACTAGGAAAGAAAATCATAAAGTGAAAGCTGATTACATACGAACAACCGCCCTTTCATTTATTCCTATTCAGGCACTTCGTGATGTTTTCTACACATTTTTAAATTTGTCTTTTTGTTCACGAATTTATGATTTTTTATAAATCCATAGCTCATATGAAGATACCTCTGGGGAGATCTTTCAAATTAAGTTTAGTAAAATTGAATTTTCCCATAGAAGTAAGTGGTGTTTTATTCTTGGCGAGTAAAATAAGTGAAAACCTATTGCGCTAGAGAACACAAACAAGATATAGAATCCTACGTTAGGTACATAAAAGTAAACAGG
Source organism: Limonius californicus (assembly GCA_014611495.1). NCBI lineage: Eukaryota > Metazoa > Arthropoda > Insecta > Coleoptera > Elateridae > Limonius > Limonius californicus. Next base: position 77,102 of record JABXWE010000216.1, on the reverse strand, counting down.
ATAGACAGAACGATGAGCTTTTATTTTGCCCATTTTTTCATAAGAGACCTATCAAGCATCTGAAGTCGTTTTAAAAATTCGAGACTGCCGTGTATGCAACCAACCGTACGAGAAATGCAACTCCAAGACAAGTAGATGTGTACTAAAGTATATAAAAGTGAAGACCCAACGGAAGTCTCTAATGATTTAAATAATTATTACTTCATATAGGGTTTTATTACTTTAAGTATCAATTTCAGCATTAAAGTTATAAGTTTTAACATAAACATCTTGATATTAATCTTGTAATTTCCAAAATAAATGTTAGATGCATCCAGTTACAAGTTTGAAATTTGGTCAAAAGGAAGAAATATCTATATAGTTCATGATTTACCTCGACTGACTAGTGAAATGCCTTTATATAAGGTGAATAAAAAATAGGGAACGTTGCAGTCGTAAACAATAACAGAGGAACATAAGTTTCATATCTAATTAAACTTTTACCGCTTTAAATTATTTTAAGAACAACTTGCACTTTTTACGATATAGTTTTGGTTTGTTAGTCTCTTATTATTAATGCATTACGATAATACGTTTGCCTTATACAAATTTCAAGGAATTTGACGGTTAAAGTTTATTTACGTTGTCGCCGGCATTTTTGCTTGTGTACATTTATATAAGGAACAACAAAGAAATTCATTTATGTAAAGCAATTTCAAGTCAAACTGAAATTGAATTTATATGAGCAATAGCTTAAACTGCTCTGTTGAATGATTTTTTGTATAATCATACATACGGACCATTTTGGAGTTTGTAACGCTGGTTGCATACTTCATGGACTTACTAAAAAACAATATAGGAAGTAGACATATATAATTACCGAAAGGTTGAAATTTCCGTAACTTCCAGCTCCTATTAAAAAAACTGTAGGTCGGTGAACTATGACATGTGGGAAATGTTTCAGATTTCTTCTAAATATAGTTCCAGCAATGCCTTACCTGTAACAAAAGGAAAACAAAAATTAACATTTTATGTTCAATTGGAAACAAAGTTATATTGGTATTCAGGGCCACCACAACTCGAGGGTACAAGGGGTGCATCGCACCTGGGCGGCAGATTTTGAGGGCATCAACTTTTTAGGAATGTAAAATAGTTAATAAATAATATTTTAACGTTCTATGAAAATTATTTCATGTTTTCTTTACACGCATTTTTCAAATTAAGTCGATTGCCGATAAAGGGATTGATAATCAGTAATTTATAATAAATATAAATATTATCGAGACTATAGGTTCAAACCCCTACCGCTGTTTAAACTAGCTATTTTGTTTATGCCGGCTTGTTGGCATGTTTAATTTTGCAATGCAATTTTAATTCGGAATTAGTTCGGAGTCGATCACCGTACCGTACCGTAGTGGTCTGGTATTGTATAAATAAAATACCTTTTAAATGAACTTGCATGCATTATTATTGTTACCGCGGGTAGTGCTACAGTAGTGTAGATGGTAAAACACATTTTCAGAAGCGTGTGAACCCTATTTAAGACTGAAAGCAGAACATTTAGAAGATACAGTATTTTTCCTAGGACCGCATTATAAAGGACTGAATAAAGCAATTTATTTGGTAGATTATTATTATTTCTGTATTATAAACGAATAATAAATGTGCTTGTAAAACAAATTTTAATCGGATATAATTTGTTTTCCTAGAATAAATATATTAATATAAAAAATGTATTTATATAACTAATATTATATTTTAATATCAAATATGGTCAATTTTAATAACAGCCATACCGATTTATGTATGATTTTACAAACAAACTTACCCGTAAAAAGATTTAGGCACAAATCTGAATACCTTTAACTAATTGATTGATGTGTGGTGGTGGTAGTTCAGTTGGTAGAGCGCTAACTTTCTGAGTAAAACCTCGATTCTGTCTTCGGTTTGAAACCTAAGCATTACTATGCAGATTTATTAAAATCTTGTCTGCAACCCACCATACACAATTTCCCAATCCGGCTTGCAACTGTGGGATCTTAATGCTAAAAACCTTCTATGGAATTTCTGTCGTTCGGATTCGACTTTAAACTGTAGCTTCCTCACGTTTCTACCTTAGCGCTGAGGAGAAACACGTGACAGAGAAGAGGCCGATGCTCAGCAGTGGGACGAAAAGGCCGTCAATGAATTGACTTGATAATAACAATCAAACATTTTTTTGTTTATTTACTACTTTGCTACTATTCAATCACAAAACATGTGTACCACCAAATAACCAACAACAAGTCCTTGTTTGGAATTGTTTCACTAGAAATTTAAAAAAATGTTAGCTTTGGTGCTGCTGATTTTTTGTCTTTCAAAAACTCCGTATTTTTACTTCTTTAAAATTGACATCATTATCACTATCATGATCCTCGTTTGTACCGCTTGCGCAGTGTCAAGGCGGTGTGAGGCAAAGCTAAGCTAGTTTGTGCTATGCACAACAGGGCCCGACTCTGCAGGTTACCGTGTTGGTGCGAAACCGTGTTTGACTTTCCTGGTGTGTGGATGCTTTTGTTTATGGTCTTGTTACTCCTCTAATGCGACCGTAATTCGAGGAGTGCCATTAATTTGATCCCCAATGGCAAATGGAGACCAGGACCCTAAGAGAACATGCTGGAGAAGCTTCTGCTGAGTACAGCTCTGAAGAAAGTGAACTTGAGATGACCCAAGATGTACCTATGCCTTGTGTATGGAGCATGGAAAAAATGAAATTTGGCTCAGACGTACCGTTTGTGGCCAATGGGCTCACAGAGCTGCATCAACCAAGGGAAAAAAACTACGTTTGTGACCACTGCGACTAAGGGGTAGTATCGACAAGTGTCCGTAATAACTCCCAAAATACGGCTAACTGCGGCCAGTGTAGAGTTTTCTTATAAGTTGTGACAGAATTTGAGTATTGAGAATACGAGTTTGTTGTTTCATTGCTCACCGCACTTACAATTCCCAAAATTGCTTAGGGGGGCGCCATTCACCGGCAACCTACACTAAATTTGAAAGCTTTAACTTTTGAAAAGAATTCTCTACTATGGAAACAGCAATCAAATTATTTAATATCCAATTAATAGCAATTAGTTTTTATTTTATGGGTTTAGCACAAAATTGTGATCTTTTATACAACCATGTACAGCAAAAGCTGAAATGTTAATGTAGTATCAGACTGGTACAGTCTTTAAAATTGTATATAATAAAAATCTTATGTCTACTACTTTAACATAGAACCTTCCCCTGTTAATAGTATTAAAAAGTATTAATGTGAAATTCATATATGTAACTGTATAGTTGCAGCTTTATTTTTCTTCGGTATAGTTTTTCACTAATACAAGCACAATAATATAACAAAATTTTACAAGTTATACTGCTAGTATATTCTATAATGCGTAAGTGCCAGGTATCCCAAGTAATTTTGTTTTAAATTTATTATTAACAATATACGAATTACCTAAAAGGATATTTCACATTGGGTTTCATTTTTTTTTTATTTGAACAGCTGTAATTTAATAAAATTATTCCGAGTTATTTCAAAAAATAAGCAAGAATGATAAAAAATCACAAAAAAATTAACGAGATCATTACAATTTCTTATATTTTTGTAGTAGAACAGAATCTCGACCTAAATATTAATATCAAGTAGAATAAGAAGAGCTTTCAAGCATAACCGATGTCATTTACAATTGACAAAAAGTTCACGTTGATCTAGTCCATTCAAACTCATATTCGATGGCGATTGTGTCCCTTCATTTGGTCACTGTATCACTTTCCTGCTCTATTATTGTCCGTGAATCATTTTTCACGCTCTAGCGATTACACTTCATGTTTACTACTAGTAGTACGACCGCGCCTTCTTCTAATATCAACAAAAACAAGGAAGTAATTTCATGCAGAGACTGCACCGTGTAATTATAATGCTTAATAAATAAAACCGGTCTATATGGGCTTACACGCTTTGCGCGCCTTTTGTAAAAAAATATGCGATGGATTCGTATTTAAATTTGAAAGCTAAGAAGAATGATAATTTGTTCTACCTATATGAAATGTCAATTCTACTTTATGACAATTTCTTTTTATTATATCTGTTAAATTTACACAATCGACTGACTTTTTCAATCAGCCGTAACAAAGCAGAAAATAATTTTTAAGTTAACTATTCTACTTTGTTTTTCAATAATATCGATACTTTCTGGCAATTAATTTCAATTAGAGCAAAACTAGAAACCATTTATTGAATTCGCTACCGTCTGATACACGAAATTTTTATTATACTGACGTTCTGAATTTAAAATAGGGACATGAACAACAAAACAGTTGTCTTAGTCACTGCTGCCGTCGCGAACGAGAAATTTCTGGTGTCGTCTCGTCTCGCTTACGAGAATCGAGACAAGAGTCTTTGTGCTGTTTTCGAGACGAAACGAGAAATAACATTACAAGAAACGAGATGAGACGAGAATATTTCGGCGAAATTCTCGTTGTTTAATGCAGATTATAGACGTTTAATAGATCATACGTTAAAACAAGAACATTTCATATCAAAAAAGCATTTTAATTTCATGTAATGTTTTTGTTTTTGGGACGTAACACTGTAACTGCAAAACAACCAACCTCTTGAAATCGATTCGGTGTCATTCCGAACATTTAAATATCTGATATAGAAAATGTAAGTAGGACTACCTATCTAAAGAGTATGACCCAAGGGATATACAACTTACTGCATATATTCATGCTGCCATACCTTGAAATGTCTTATCTTCGTAACGTTTAGCAGGTTTATCTATAAGGGCGATTTCTTCTGCTAAGAGAAAATACTCGCTATCTAACCGGTACCCGCTATCATTTAATCTTCAATTCCGGGCATGTTTCGTATATATACACGTTAAAATATCACAAGCATAAGTAGTGTTTGCAAAATCAATTTGTTGATGTAATATAATTAATTATGTAAGTTTTAATTTTACATACATAATGTGACAAATTAATTCATTTAAGTTAAATCAAATCATCAAATCAAATTACCACTCAAGAATAACTTTTTCGCCATTATTTTTAATTTTTTTGGTACCCCAAAGCCTGAACTACTTCCGACGAGAAATTACCCATTCGAGACGAGACTGTCTTTATTTTTCGTCTCGCAAGTTCAAAACAAGAGTCGTGTCATTGCTCCTCTCGCAACAGCGAGTCTTAGCTTAATACGCAAAATAGACGATTTGTTTTCTTAGGTATTGATAATTGAAACCTATCAAATAAAAACGTTTTTATGAAAACGCAAACAATTAAATTATAATTTCACCAATTAACTGGTAAAAGAAACAAATCTGTTGCAAACTGCTATGCACGAGAACGACTGATTTGCGACGATCTAGTATGATTTCCATGATAAATGGAACATGGACGTTCAATATAGTAAATACGAAAAATATTAATACTATATTACTCGATACATTCGTGATTTTTAATTATTATAAACATTCCGCTGCAGCTCTTGGTGATTTAATTTGAAATTAATTTTAAATGCGGTTTATCTCAGCATTTTCGAATGCCGAAGCACCTTTTACTGTAAATAATTTATAAAAACGTATTGATATTGTTCAGCGGTGAAGTAGCTGCCTCCTATGTGAATGTACTAGCAAGGACATATAGTCCTTAAAAACCGATCTCTACTATATTTAATTATTTATTGTCAGATGATTATTACTTTTTTTAGTTTCTATTCAGAATGTACTTATTTTTAATTCAACAACTTATGTACGGGCAAATTTTATCATAGATAGAATATACATTTTTGTGTATACAGCAGACGCTCGATATCGTAAACACCCGATTATGGAAACATCGCGCTAATGTAAACACAAAATTCTTACTATAGGATCAAATGGAACGCCCGAAAACGTAAACACTTTATTTATTATTGTTTTTATGATGTATATACGTGACTCTCACCAAATTATTTGTAGGAACAGCGCTGATTTTATTTTAGTCGTTGTTAAACTAAAGTCAGGCATATTGCATGCATTTATGCATTACGACTATGGCTATCACACCCTATAAAAGAAAGTGTTATTGAGTGAGAAAGTGAAAATCATAGACGAGTTTGCACTAGGGGAGTGACAGAATTAGCAAAACAATATTAATTGTGTTATTAAATGTTTGTTTTAATAATATGCTGATTAATAAAATGGCCCTCGCTAATGTAAACATTTCGATCATGTGAACACACTCGGGTCTGAATTAGTTCACGTTATCGAGCGCCTGTTGTATTTGCATTCTCTTTTTCTGCTCATCAGTTTTCATCAATTGGAATTCTAGGTAAGTTAGAACGAAATTTTGACATGCAGAAGCGTGCAATGGCCTGTTCTCATCATTTTAGTGAACACGCAGTATTGTAGAAGACCACATGCATCGGTGTTCACATTTTAAAAATGTAAACCCTACGTTGTATTTGTAATCAGCTGAAATGTTGTGGATTGGAAACAGTTTACTGGTCGTTTATGTTGTTCCTTGAGGTAATGAACTGCCTAAGTTAGATTGATAAGCCCACGGCGCAATTAACATTTTATAGCTCGATTGCTTCATCGACGTTCGGTACGTACCAATTTTGTAAATAGAACGCCCACAAGCGCCTGCATAAAACAATAATAACGACACATAAAATGCGATTTAATTACTTGTTGCAAAGTCAGTAAAAAGTTCATTTCAAAGTAGATCGCAATTAAAAATGGCATAATTCGGTGTAGGAGTGCGAGGGATTACATTAGCGCAGAAACAACATTGATATGCTCATGTTTAACGACTTCCGTCAACAGCGATATCAGCGAGTGGGATACGCATCGGAATAATTAGACCTAAAGCAATTACACAGCTTTACAGCTTCCCACTCCTGCTCTGGTGCAGTACTATCGTAGTGCATTTCTGCTACGTCAGGGGGCACAATTAGACGAAACCATCGCATGCGAACAAAGACGGCGGCTCGACGTACCCATAAAACCTAGAAAGATCTAGTAATTACCAGCATAACAAAGACAACACAGCGAACATGCCGGTATTGTGCGTTATTGTATTAACCTTTGGCGTTCACAAAATTATGAGCATTGCACTTCCTGAAACCCGACCGAGTTCAAAAATATAGCTTTCTAAATATTTTTGCAACACTATTAATGCAAAATTAGTAAGAAAGTGAAGGGTACGGAAGACTTAACATTGCCATATACAATTTTATTTTGACTATAATGATGGTGTTTACCAACAAAATTTTATATAAAGCTGCCTGTGGAAAATAACACGACATATTTGCTTGTTTCCTACAATTTAGTGCCTGTCATCAGAGTTAAATATCTCCTAGTAGTTGAAACTAGGTTTTAGTAGCTTGAGCTAGATATATAATTCCCCATGCTTTCCACTTAACGGTTTCATTAATGCAAACATTGCACCCAGAAATTCAAATTTTACGCGTCCATTACGTAAACGTACTGCGAGACAAGGATAATTCTGTAATATACTGTACAGATTAACTGGAAGGAAATCTACTGCTTCCCACCATTTCAAAGATAACTACATTGACGCGATGCGCACATCCTCGAAATCAATAAACATTTACAGTAATTAAATGGCAGTTACGTATATTTACAGAGTACACAACTTACATTTCGACACAGCCGGTATGTTATTTAATATCACTTCGAAGTGCATTAGTGCGTGTTTAATACAAAATGATTGCGTACAGCGGCTTGCACCAGGTGCCCGGGCTACGATAATACTTAGAAGAGCTTCGCTAATCTTGAAATTTCGACTTTCATCGTATAACTAGGAAGTTGTATATTTCAGAGAAACTGTTGGACACATTCATACAAAATATGAGGTAAAGCCGATGACAACATAGCAACGGTTTGCTTACAAAATCATAAAATAAGTATTTCTAATGGGCAAAATCACAACTAGAAAGGATGAAGGCAAATCAAAATATTTAATTGTGCGAAGCAAGATAAGGCAGTGCTATTATTTTCTGTACCCAAACAGACCTTTTATTTTAGTTATTTTAATTACATAATCTCTTTCTAAATAAATATTATAACAGCAAACGTTGAAGGCAGAGCGTACTATTAGAATAATGCTAAAGTAAAAGGGTTAATCTGTTTCTCACACACGATCCGTACAAAAGTTCTAAAGTTCAATAAACTGAGCTTTAAAGTATATTAAATGTCCAATTTTAAAAGTAATTCCAGGATTCTTATAAACGTTCGACTTGAATAATTGCATTCTAAACGCAATTATTACGGAAGTTTCGATTTATTGCGAGATTTTATATGGTTCCAACAAGATGGAGCTCCCTTCACTACAGTTGATTCTTATGAGAGTTTCTAAACGTAACGTATGCGTAGATCAGCATAAATTACTGAAGAAGTTATGACGTTCGCCCGATTTAAATCTCCTGGGCTTTTATAATCAATTATGTTAAACACGAGTCTCTTGTGTATGTATACCAAAATGTTTCAATTTGCAAGATTGATTTAAATTATTTTGCTTACTTCTATTTGAAATAAATTTAATTCCACTTGGAATAGCAACAGATTTGAATATAAATATATTAAATCAGGTGTTGCTTTGCCTTTACCATCTAAAACGCGACCAATTCATCTTTCATACGAGTGTAGTACTATTTGGTATAATTACAAATTGTTTCTAAATCTGGTTCTGGAGCCCTGAAAGTGAAGTACGTCTACGTGTTTCCCTTCACTCCTGTTTCTGTGTAAGATTGCCAAACAAAATTCTGTTCCCGGAACATCTACCATCGTCAGTTCCTTTCATTTTCAGGAAGTTGCAGAAGCTATGGCAATTTCTAGAAAGCTGGCAAGTGTGTAACTGCAAATAAATCGCAGACTGGTAGATTAAGGAACAGAACCGGAGTTGCGTTGCTCAACTCCATCTACTATACTAATTTGGAATTTTAAAAACTAAGAGCTTTTTGTTTCCATACGGAATATTACTTTTATAAAACACTACCCATATTGGAGAATTTTCATGCATACAATTTACAGTTTAACATTTGTTATAGGTGGCATAGCGGAGCACTGCGGACGCCGGTCAAACGGTATTCGTAGTCCAGCACAATCCGCGCTGGTCAGTACTTGAGCGGGTGGACCACTATAGTGGCATATGCAACGGATCGTGCTTCGGAAGGTACGTAAAACCGTCGGTCCCGGTTATCATACGAACATCTTTGACAATCGTAAACCATGTAGTGGAACTTCCCTTCTCTGTTCGACGGATTAGACTAGCCTCCTGCCCGACATACGTGCAAAGACGGCTCACAGAACCTACTCGATTGTAAGGAATTAACAGGCCATTGGCCTATATACAGAAGAAGAAAAAGAAGAAGTTTGCTGTTTATATTTAATAAATTTTTACTGCTTTTTGAAGTTATCCTTAAAAAATGTATGCTAAACTTATGAAGCGAGGAATATTTAGCACGGTATTTGAAATATAAGCTATCAACTTGCATGTCTAATTATCCTGGCCTAAGTTATATGCTCTGTAATTCCCAAACTTTAGTAGTTAAGCTCACATTCTTTAATTTTATAGAGGTCTAACACGGAATTTCAGCTAATTACTGTGGCCGCCGTCTAATATAAAGCTTGAAAACGTAACTTTAATTAATTTAATATTACGATTGCAGCACAAATCTGAAATTTCGTGCGTAAAAGCTTCTTACAGTTTTTACTTCAAACTTTGCAGACAGCGTCAAGATTCTACAAAAGGATATTCTTTGTAATATTCCGAATTTGTATTCTAGCATTGAGTTCGTTGTGTGGATTGGGGACAAAAAATTCTGGATGCTGTCTGAAGCGTTTCTCAGGTTGTCTATTCTCTAAACACTCTGAATGTAAAATTCGCGAATGGGAATCTAACTATTGGTTTAGATTCATCACGTCTTCGGTTTAACGTTCTATCCCGAACGATAATACTGTAATCTATCCAGAGTTGCACATGCATTCTGAATTCGCGTATTGATACTTGCAGTTTAGTTGCTTCAGCACATAATTCGAGAGTAAAACGTGGTAATTTTATGCTTCGTCTAATGAAGATTATTTTTTATTGCAAAATGTAAAGCTGCATTTCCGTCCGTTCACATGCATTATTATAGTAGGAGGTGCGAACAATTTCAATTCACGAAAATGTTTCGCCTGTCTTCTAGAAAAAGCGCCAATCGTAAAATGAAACAGTGCCACATGAAAAATATCTCGTTTAGTTTGACGATAGTGGCTTTATCGGTATGGATATAGCTGTCATGATTGTATAGTATTTTTAGAATTCATGAAATTCTGTTCTCGATTGTTTGAGAAACATTTTAGCAGTGGTGTAATCTCATATCTTGAACTTTATGATCGGTTACATTACTGGCTAGGAATATAATGTAAACTTTAAATTCCATAAAGAAAACGAGGAAGTAAATAGCACGACCCGAAAACCATTGAACCATCCTGACAAATCTTGCTAAAGCATGTCTATGTGTTCTATTATAGGCTAACGTATCCACTGTAAACTACTTGGCTGTTTGAGAGACCTCAGTAGAATGAGATTAATATGCACCTGCGAGTGACGAAAAGTTTTGCTCTTATTTATAAATCTATTTCATAATGGCGAATTGTGATATCGATACTTCATCACAATTATAATGCTGAATTTACAAAGAACAGTTAGAACATATATTGAGGACAAAAGGGAAATTAGAACGCATATACAGCATTTCCATATTATACCTATTTTAATGGTTCGCTTTGTAGTTAAAATTTATATTACTGCATAAACAGGATTAATTCGGCCGAAGGTTATGTACACGTAAAACTAGTAAACTATTAAACATCAAAAGCGACTGGAAATACAGATCTACAACATACGTTTTATTGCTGGGAATATATTTGATCGCAAGATATTAATCATCTGAAATACAGTATGAGGCAAAGTCGCTGTGGATGATGAGATTTATTTTCGTTATTTTAATATGCATTGCCTTGCCATTTAAGTGGAAAACGGAACTGTATCACAAATATCTTTCCTATAAAATCAAAATTATTAGACTATACAATACACAGCTGGAATAGTTAAGCTTGATTCTGTACTACTGATAGATATTTAACTCTGCTGAAAGGTAATAACGATATTCGCAAACGAGCAGTTTATAATACAAGATATGGATGTACATTAGCTAAAACAGAAAGGCTTTTGAAAATGGTATAAAATCTCATTCAAAAAAAAAACTTAAATGTGTAACATTTGAGCATAAACCTTTGAGGTTTTACTTATTATCTGAGGCAGATAATTGCAAATTTGAACCAGATGGTTCGAACCTAGGCCCATTGTTGTTCTGAATTTTTATTCGCGAGTTAGCAGAAGTAAGCCCGATTAGATATCCTGTGGAAGAGTAAGTAGATATGGTTTAGCCGATGGAAATTCGGGCTCCTGGACCTGGAGGAATTCCAGTGGAATTAATTAAATATGGAGGTAATATTCTGGTGGGTAGAATCTGAGCATTAATGAATAACTGTTGTAGAAAGACTCAAATCCCTCAAGAATGGAAGATTTGACCAATCTTATAAAGGAACTTTATAAAAATAACCTTGCCTACGTCAAAGCAGGAGAAAAACTGTCTAATTCAATTAAAACGACTAAAGGCCTCAGACACGGGTGTAGTTTGTCTCCTCTATTATTTAATATATACCTACATTGAAATAGTCCTCAGAAAATTGAAAGATAAAGTTGGAGGTATGGGGGTCCCAGTTAACGACCAGAACCTATTCTCATTACATTTTGCAGACGACCAAGTGGTTATAGGACAAGATGCTTTCGACTTAGAATATAAGATTAAAAAATTATATCAATATTATGAGGAATGGGGCTTAAGTGTAGGTTCAAAGAAAACGGAATATTTAGTGCTTAACTCCGAAGGCCAATATGAAATCTTAATAAACGATAATGTAACAGTAAGGCAAGTAGAAAAGTTTAAATACCTTGGAACTACGATTAATGGTAAAGGTCTGGGAGAAGAAGAAATCAAAACTAGAATACTACAGAGTAGGAAAATAATAGATGTTTGAACTCTCTCTGGTGGGACAATAATCTTTCGAAAAAAAAAAAAAACAGAAAACGATTAGGAAAAACAATGGTAGAGTCAGTGCTATGTTATGGGAGAGAGGTTTGGGCGTTAATAGCGGAAATGAAGCGTAGACTAACTGCGGTTCAAATGGACTATCTTCGAAGGAGTGCGAAGGTATCGAGACGGGACAGGATGACAAATGAGGAAATAAGACATAGGATGAAGGCACCAGAATCAGTTGTGGATAGAATTCAATGACGAGCGTTGAAATGGTTCGGACACTTAATGAGGATGGAGGAGAATAGGTGGCCTATGAAGATCTTTAGGTGGGCGCCACCGGGAAAGAAAAAACGAGGAAGACCACGCCGATCGTGGAATTAGGGTATTCGGAGAGCTGTGGATGAGAGGAACCTGGATGAAGACCTACCGCTGGACAGAGAGGTTTGGAGACGGGAAACAGGCAGACGGCATCTCGCTGTATTGTAATACATTTATATGTATTGTACTGTATATTACAAACCTGTAAATAAATTCGTTGTTAGCATCGCGTTTGTACGGAGAACGAACAGACGTTTACCTAACACCAAATGTTTGCAAGAGTATTCCAACGATTTTGAGTGACGGGAAGCGTAAAAGTGAAAGAAACCAAGAAAAGAGCAAATTTTAGACTTGTGTTGAATGTTTGAAGAAAATCCAACAACCAGTGCAAGACGAGTTTCCGCCAAGGAAAATACGAGCAAAAGTATTATTTGGGGAATTCTTAACGAACAGTTTCTACATGCCTTTCACTATCAACCGGTGCAAGTTTTAATCGAACAAGACAAAAACAAATAAACTGTTTGTCCTTGTGCTATACATCAAAAACAAGTAAACATTGATTTCCCGGTGAATGTTTATTTCCCGACCAAGCCATTTTTATGGAGCGATGAAAATCCCCGTACAATAGTTGAGGCACGTCACCAAAAGCGCTTTTCTATCAACGTTTGGGCTAGAGTTACAGGCGATCCATTATTGGGACCAATTTTTCTTCCAAACGGGAGTTGCACATCTTCAGTTTCTACGAAACGAATTGGAAGCAATATTTGATAACATGTCGCTACATACACTTCTAAATGCACATTATTTCGTAGAAGCAGGAAATAATGTAAACGAAACATGCGGCTATAACTGGACTGGGCCAGGAAGTGGCCATGGCCGCATTGTTATCCAGATCTAAATCCGCTTGATTTTCGCATATGGGAGTATCTAAAACAGTTAGTTTACTCTGAACCTATTCAAGATCTAAACGATTTAAGAAATAAAATTAACAATGCTTTTAATCAAGTCCGAACAAATACGAAACTCTTTTAGGGGTAGATGTAATGCGTGCGCTGACCCAAATGGTAGCAAGGACTGTATATAGTCCTTGATGGTAGTCACAGTGAACATCTTCTGTAACAGTATATTTTAGTTAGTTATGTATTATTTGTGAATTTTTTTAAATCAGCCTTTATCTCCGACACTATACATTTGCCAATGTATGAATTAGGACAGTTTTGCTCGTCTTTGACGCAAGAATACCCTGGTGGTGGTGGTGAAGTATTACGTAATAAAGGTGGGACATCCTGTACATTATCTATAACATAAGTAATTACGTTCTTCCCCGATCACTTTTGTAAAAATGCATTTAGTTTCAATTATTATTAATCTAAGTATTGTTTTATAATTTTCCGTACATCTTTCTAAATCCTAATGATATCACAATATGTTTAGAAATATGCAGTGGACTGGTTCAACATTATTACAAAAATCTATAGAAGGACCCTGTCATTTTCGCCAAATTGTTTCTTAGACAAATTTGTGCAGTTAACAGTATTTTTAAATTAGTACAGAAGTATGTTGCCAGAGGCTGTAAATAGCGTAAAGCAATCAAAGAAATATTCTGCTATAGCATGCATAGTTTTACTACATAATTATATAGTTTTAGCAACAATTATAGTAGATTCTCGTTCGCTCGTAGTCGTTTGGTTGTTTGAAATCTATTTTTTACTTGAATTACTGCTGTTTATATTTAGCTGTGTGGTGGTAGCTCAGTTGGTAGGGCGCTCGCTTTGTGAGCATAATTTCAATTCTGGCTTGGGTTCGAAACCTACGTATTACTACGCAAACTTTAAAAATTTTTGTCTTTAACCCACCACCCACAATTTCCCAATCCGGCTTGCAACCATGATATCTTAATGCTAAAACCCTTCTCTGCACTTTTTGCCGTTCGGATTCGACGTTAAAATGTATGTCCCCCGTGTTCATACCTTAGTGCTGAGGAGAAACACGTGGCATAGAAGAGGTCGACGCCCAACAGTGTGATACGAAGGTTGTTAATTATGATAATTAACTGAAATCGAATAGTTATTCTAACCTTCTTCTTATACGTACCCGCAGACATACGCGTTGTTGTCAGATTGAAAATTTATAAGGCAACCAAAGCCTTTCCTTAGCGCTTTCACATATTTATGATCAAATTTATGAAAATATCTAACACTGTTTAAGTATTAGATCAATGTTAAGCTTGATAAGCTGCCTGTGTTTAGCTACAATTCGATAAACCTAAACGTCATCTTCCCTATGTACAGTAAATGCAAAACATACGACAACGCTCTTTCGGAGATTATTAGTCCCTTAGAAGCACTTTCGTTATACATTTCATTTCGAACACTAGTGACGTACTTCCAGTTGAATGTAAAGGCACCACTACGTTTTTCTAAAAAGTATTAAATATTAAATTGTGATCAAAAAAAATTTCATGTTCTTCAAACATACACACTACATATAGTCGGGTGTCGTCTTATTTGACGGGTGGCCCTTCGCAGTACGAACCACCACAACACTTGTATTGGTATATTGCTCTCTTTCTATCTCCTTAGTTCGTATAGGCTATGGGAGCGAGCGCAAGTCTTGCAGATTACCGCTCTAAAGTTTATGAAACGTACTGCGGTGACTTGTGAAACGAAAACAAATAGCACTTATAATCTTCAGTGATGCAAAAACAGATTACGCAGTAGAATTAATTTGGGCGAATACTAAACGCTACTACGACAAACATATCGGGCGCGAAAGTTTTACTGATGAGCAAGTTATAAAAATGTGGGAAAAAGCTTTAATTCAATGCGGTGAAAATGAATGGAAAATTTGTGTACGACATACAGAAGATCTTATAAAATCTTGGTGACATCTTGAAATTATAGTTGACGAGGTGGAACCTCTAATAATTAATTTGGGTGTTGATTCATCGGACACTGAAAACGACAGAGATTAAACTGTTTTATTAAAATCAAGTGGTCCATGTTAATTAAATGCAATCATATTTATACATTTCAGTCATTTTTAATTGTGTGCAAAATATGGAACTAATTGAAATTTAATCTTTTAGTCGATGTTATTTAGTAAGGATAAAAAATAATATTTAGTTTGTGCGTGAGTCACTCCGGTTTGTGTTTAACCTATTTTAAACTTTGTACCTGATTCACCTTTGTGTTCAAATTATTTCAAGTACATAATTAACACTGCATTTTTAGTTATTAGTATTTCAGTAAAAATATAATTATTTTAATAACTCTTATTTAAATTCAAATATTTTAAAATAAAATTGTATTTCTGGTGTAAATTAGATGCAATAATAATCTTCAAGCTGTCTTGTCTTTGATTTATATTAAGAATATTGAGATTAAACATGTAAAATATTGGTAAATAAATGTTGAGTTTTAGTTAACTGCAAAGAGGTTTAATTATTGTACTTTAGTAGCTACATTTAATTCGATACTTGTTTTTGGTCACTGGTTTCTTGAGCACGTGGCCTCTCATCTTAGTTCAACCGGTTATTTTACCTGACTACGGACTTCGCACCCGTCAAATAAGACGGCACCCGACTATACCAGTGTAAGAACCAACCCTCTGGCGTGGCTAATTTCGGGTAATAAATAAATACATTATTGCTACGTTGAAACGTGACGTCTTTCCGCAACCACCCTCTGTTTCAAATTCCCTTGATCATTCGACACAATGCCATGTTTCAAAATTTACCGCTGTTCGTGTAGTGCTGACGCAAATTTGATGGAGGATACTAATAAAGAGAAGAGACATTGTTCGCAGTCGAAATTTACACAATGGTCACAGATGCTGAAAACGTTATCAATATTAACTTACGACTGGGAAAGCGTCTTTCCAGCCCTCCACCAAATTAATTGGCGCAATAACATTTAATCAAATATGTAATTAAAATCTTAAAACAAAATTGCAATTCGGTAGCTCGGAGGACTTTGAATTTGTAAACAAGTGAATTATAAATCTGCTTTCAGAACGATATTAAATTTGCGCGCACCAAAAAAACTTATAAAATAGTATTACAGGCTATAAAGCCTGACAAAACGACAAAGCACGATTAATACGAACTAGCGAGGTGGATGCTCCATCGCTGCGTAATTCCCGCTAAAAAACGCGTTAAAATGAAATTCCCGGAAGGGCGGCCAGGATGTAACTACGCAGTGATGTTAGCAGCGACTTGAATTACGATGCTGTAACCGTGTAAAGGAGTGTGAGGCCTTATCTTCGAAAGGAGGCTCCACTAAAAAGGATAATTAAAAAGGAAATAGAACTGCTGCCTACAAGTCAGATCCTACATGGGCCTTCGTTCGATGAATTTGATTAACTTGTTTTTGACTGTTCGGTAAATTAATAAACGTGCCAATCAGCGGAATGGAGAAACGAAACGATCACGCGAAATCACTAATTGAATCCTGCAAGGCACCTAACTTCCCGCGGAACGGATGTCCTCTTTCTATTAGTAGATCGAATTATATCCGCAAACGTTTCCAGAACCTTTATTAGGTTTTTCATTTAAAGTTGGATTTTATTTTGATACAAACAGGAACGGATTAAAATCAGTTTAAACACATTTAATAGCGATTTTGATTTAGTACCACGCCGTGTTTAATTACAAACAATTTTTTATGCTTTGATTTTGTAAAGCTGTGGCAGCGAGACATTATTCTATACATTTTTGTTTTGTTCTTTTTAAATTAATTTATTTAAAAGTTGAGAAATTCAACTGCACATGACATGTTAATTAAAGTGTAACTGCTTCATAACTTTGGTAGTTGCGAGATACTTCAGCTGGCATCTAAAAAAGCAAAAGAAGTATACGTAAACGAATAGAACAGCAAGATAAATCTGTAGCCTGTGGATATATCAATTTAGGATTTTGAAATAAATATGTGTAAAAACGTGGATGTAAATAACTGTGGAATAGAAATTGTGTCTCAAACAAAACATCGCATGGAAATAATAGCGAATGGCAAAAATCTACCCCAAATAGGTAAAATATACATAGTTAGGGTGTACAATGGACCATTAATGGCTGCAATGCATAGAGATACTTGGAAAACCGCGTCCTAGATCTCATTCAAACAAAATACAATACAGTACAAAATGTCACATCCCTAAACCCATCATTCATAACAATTGGCTTTTAATTGATCAGTGAATAAAATAAAAAAATATTCTAAAATACGAAGGTGTGAAATCTTTCTGAGTGGTACTGCATATGGAATTAGGATAAAATTTTATGTATCAAGTGATTAAAAAGTTTTCAAATTAGGGATGGCTGTGAGTGCTATAAGGCATGCTGTCGCTGTCATGTTATGTACTGACCGCAACAATTAGGTTTCAATTGATCAGTGAATAAAATAAAAAAATATTGTAAAATACGAAAGTGTGAAATCTTTCTGAGTGGTACTGTATATGGAATTAGGATAAAATTTTATGTATCAAGTGATTAAAAAGTTTTCAAATTAGGGATGGCTGTGAGTGCTATAAGGCATGCTGTCGCTGTCATGTTATGTACTGACCGCAACAATTAGGTTTCAATTGATCAGTGAATAAAATAAAAAATATTCTAAAATACGAAGGTGTGAAATTCATCTGAATAGTACTGTATATGGAATCAGGAAAACTTTTTATGTAACGAGCGATCAAAAAGTTTAAAATTAGGGTTGGCTGTGAGTGCTGCAAGGCATGTTGTAGCTGTCATGTTATGTACCAGCCGTACCTATAAACTAAAAACCATTTTCTAACAAAATTGAATTGAACATATTTTTAGCGAACAACAACAAACAAATTACAGCAACCAGATTAAACAGATTTTGACAGGGGAATAAAATATTTTAATTTGACGTTTGTTTAAATTGGCGTTTGTTGATACAATACAAGCCATGCTCAAAAAATTCATGGGCCTCCCTAATCTGAAAACTTTTCGATACATGTTACCTGGTATAGTAACGCTGTTTTCTGATAAATTATTTTTTAGTTGCAGAAAGGACTTGTTACTGGTTAGTACATCTGCATGCTCATATCTTATCATAAAGAATGATCATTTGCATTCCATATTCCTTGATTTAGAACGCTTAAAAAAAACTCCGAAAACGATTACTTGAAATATCCGAAATTAAAACAATATTGGCTCTTGTAGATTTAGGAAAGGGCATTAAAGATTGCAACGATACCCGTACCTCAATTCTTTAATACATTTTTGATCAGTTAAATTAAGTTTGCATTTGCATATAAACCATGTTTATGTCTGAAAGTGTTTGTTTGTTGTGGGTAAATTTAAAAATAAGTTGCATATTAGGGCAAATCAAACTGTGTATCGTCAGGAAAAGTTTTTAGTTTTTCTTAAAAAACCCCCTGGTAGCGTAGCGTTTGACCTGGCAACACTGGGGACGCGAGAGTGGAGGGGGCGGCATGTGATACGCCTTCAGTACGAGTTTGAACTCGCTAGAGTCATTTGGTTGTCCATAGCGATTGTTTTCGTGAAACAGTTTTTTCTAGTGCGTTCTGAAAATAAGTGACATTAATTTCGAGCAACGGTGTGCTATCAGGTTTTGCTTCAGACTTGGACACAGTGCAGCGGAAACTTCTGCAAAACTTCGGCAGAACCTACGGAGACAGTGTTTTGTCAAGGGCCCAGGTTTTTCGGTGATTTAAGGCATTTTCAGAAGGAAGAGAGTCGATTGAAGGTGAACCTCGCAGCGGAGGGCCCTTCATTTTCAAAAACCGATCAAAATGTCGACAGAGTCTGGGATCTTGTGCGTTCAGATCGTCGGTTAACAGTCAGAATGATCGGGAAAGAGTTAAGTTTGACTCAGACCACCGTTCATCAGTTTTTGATCAATGAATTGGGGATGCGAAAAATCTGCGCAATATGGTTCCGAAAAGAACATCAGGAGGGAACGGAGCCTTGATTTTTTGGAATCGACTGAAAATGATCCCCATTGTCTGGAACGTATCATTACTGGTGACGAGTCTTCGGTGTTTGTGTAAAACCCGGAAACCAAGCGCCAGAGCACGAAATGGCACACTTCAACCTCTCCAAGGCCAAAAAAAGCAAGAAGGAGCAAGTCGAAGATACATGCTAATTTGTTTTTTTGATAGCCAGGGAATTGTTCACAAAGAGTTTGTACCTCAAGGCCAAACGGTTAATCAAGACTTTTACAGAGAGGTTCTTGAAAGACATCGAAAAAGGGTCATGCGTGCGAGACCAAACATCAAGAACAACTGGGTGTTGCATCACGACAATGCGCTTTGTCACACAGCAATTTCAATAAACGACTTTTTGGTCAGTAAGAACATTCCTATGGCTCCTCAGCCTCCTTATTAGCCCGATTTGAGTGCTTGTGACTTTGTCCTCTTCGCGAGACTGAGAAATCACCTCAAGGGACGTCATTTTGGAAAAAATTGAAAACAATCCAGTCTCATTACTTAATTTACACACCTCGTATATATGGTCAGCAGATATATGTTTTAAAATCATTTTTATGCATGTAATGAAACTCTAGGAAAAAAATATTTATAACTGCTGCACTTATTTAAAAAAAATCGATTAAGCAAACCTTTGCATGCAGTATTTGTTCACAACTTAAATGAGGAAGTTGCGCTCATTTCCTCTGCAGCTAGAAATGACACGAAATTCTAATAATCGAACCACATTCATGTTAAGTATATTAAGCGAGCTTCCGTTTACCTTAATGAGAAAACGAAAAAGGCAAAAAAAACGGGCTATAGTAAACAAACGATTCTGTTTTCCCCTAAAAATTACATGAATCTAAATTTTGAAATTTGCTTAATTATATCAATCCTTTACATTAATGTTGCATTGAAAAACTCAATGGTGTTAATCAAGGCGAATTTATTCACTCAGGAACCTAATTTTAATGATTAAACAGTTCGTATGTATGAATAAGTAAAGGCCAAGCGCTTCGCCAATTTTTTCGATTACTACAAGGACCACAATTTTATTACATGTAAATAAATAAGTGTTGACCCATTTAGCAACATGTAAATGAAACAGGGGAACGAACACGAGGCCTGGCAGTATTTTGACCGCGATATTCGACCTGAATTGGTTCAGTATTAATTAACTCCGCTCGCCCTGTCCATTTGCTGAAGAACTAAAAATTAGGGCAATTTGCCCCGAGCAGTTTATTTTGCCTCCATTTGCGCAGGCGACAATCAGGTTCTTTAATTTCAGAAACTTGTTAAATTCAGCCACCAAATTTTAACGCAACCTTCAGCGGGCAAATGATAAAATAACGTGTCTGCGGAAACAGGCGAAGAGATAAGTTTTACTTTCTCATTTAGCCGCACGAAATAATTTTCGCCGCCTGTTATTTGGCCGAGTTGGGCGATATCGTTACATCATGGTGGGATTTGCCGAACATCTATAAATCTGGCGAATTAACCTATTAAATATTTAATGAACGTACATCAAAGGTGATTCGAAGATTAATTGGACTGCATAAATTCCTAGATTAGCAGCATAGTGTGTGATTAATGGCGAAGCTCGAAAAGTTCTAGGAGTTATCTCACGAGTTTGGAATTATAAACAGATGGAAATATTTGGGTAAATATTTAACCTGTAATATACGTCACTGCTGTCCAATAAAAAGTAAGGTTTAACTTACTAAACCAACAGTTTAAAACCCGTATCTGCAAACGGTATTGGTATAGGTGCATGTTAACATCTAAACGTACATAAATACGGATATAGGTCTTGTTCGTGCTTACAGGATGTTATACCCTAAGGAGAAATATATAACTTATTAAAATAATTATTCTATACCTATTTCTATTAAAGCTGTAGGGATTTGGAAATGATCTAGCACCAAAGTTGACATTAAAGTAAAAAACAATTTTACAACAAACTAAATTTGTTTGAAATGCGTGTTAATTATTATGGAAATAAAATGTTATTATTCCACTAAATATTAATCCAATACCGATTAGGTACCAAAAATAAAAATGTAAGTTCTCTTGTCTTCTAATGCATTCTGATTCCAAAGTTAACTCCCATATTATATTCCATAAACTTTGATACATTTAGCTATAAAAAGAGATTTATGTGGAAAATAATTATTGTTTATCCAATCATTCAATATAAAGTCATAACTTCTATATTATTAAGAATTGGTAGAAACTTAAGTCGTATAAGTGACTTCAAATTTCTCAGCATGAAGTAACACAATAGATTGTCAGTGTTACAGATGCAATTAATATTTTACTGTTATAAACAGTAGCTCACTAAAAAATCATAAATAATATCTTAAAACGTACGAATCGTAAGCTAGTTACTCATTGTAAGACATTTACAAGAAATTGTTGTAACGTGTTGCTTATACTTAGTCATCGCACTAGTTGATCCTTCTATAAAATAACTACTACGTTTTCCCTATTTTATATTGTACCCAAAACACACGGTATATAGGGAGTTAAAGAAGGTGTCAACTGTTGGAATTCATAAAGACTTTTCGACTTGCCTTTCATCGAACTATAAACTTCTTAAATATTCAACTTTATACACAAAGTGGTCCGGAAATGCGTCGCTACTGTTTAACGATTTTGTCCGACTTATATCTAGAGAAATGTTCTTTAGAGCAGCATCTGGCGTCAAAGTAAAAAAAAAATAAATTTGCACTAATACCAAAAAAACAGTTTCATTTCATTTGGAGCCATTTGATTCTAGTAAACAAACACTAAATTTTGATATAATTTGTTTATTATTTAAATGTTAAAAGTTAAAATATCGTTGTCACATCTAGAATCAGGCAGCGTTGCACTCGATATTTGTTTAAGATTTTTAAGAAAATTTACTTTACTTGTTCGATTAACTTGCCAAATATGATATTAATCGAAAATATAAAAACAGTAATAACTTCTAGCATGAAGACACAGTAAATTTTGTTCAGAAACGGCGTCGATCCAATGCGCAAACGAGCATTTTTTAGTGTTTATGACTGATCACAGAGGGCAGAGGTAAAACTTTTACCACGTGTTTACGCCGCCGCACCGTCGCTAACATCGTTCACTTAATATAACTTGTAAACACCAAAAAACGTACCCAAAAAGCCAGAAAAATAATACAATACCAGACGGTAACAAATTAACAAAATTCGTGGTTATGTAAACAACAGTAAACAATTATTATGAAATACTGATTGAATTCTACATTATCCACAGTCAGATGATTATTTTCAGTATTCTCATTGATGTCAATGTGATTTTGACCTCTCTGCGTATGCTCACACACAGAATTTCACACAAAATTCTGGTTGGTGTTATACACGTTTTGTACAAAATTCTGTGTTGTGTCATACTACCCTTACTTTATGGTGAATCGTCCAGGAACATCTAGTTAATCAGTGTAGACGCATTTCCGCGACACCATAAATATCTACAATATTTTTAAACCATTACGAAATGGTTGTTAGAAAAAACTTTGTGATACATATTATTTAATCGGGTACTGCTTTTGGCGTGGCGATTATGGAATTCTTTGATTACGTGATTCCGATCTTGACAAGTGATTTAGTAAAGTTCCTCGTTCATACTCAAAAATCAGAAACAGCGAGGCGCATAATTTGTATCTGCGAGGCTCGCATAACAATTTAATTATATTGCTAGACGAATATAAATCGCAAAACGAGGGCAGCATGATTTGCCATATTTAATGTCTGCAATAAGAACCGCATTAAAACGAAAAGCAGAAATCTAACTCGTGCTCGTATTACGCCAACTAAATAACTGGTTATTACGCTATCTTGCTCAAAATCAGCGCAAAACGGTCGTGACAGCAGCACCAAACTAGTGATTTTCTCGTTTTATAATACACACGGCCGTCTGCGAAATTGCTGCAGATATCAAGGCAATCGAGGAGATTTAAAGAAGTAAATCCACTTTCGTTTTCTGTATCACGAAAGTAAGAGCTTGTGCAGCTTTCATTGGAATATTGATGTGCGGAGCCTCTCAATGCATATGGCGCTTCTCCTCAACGAGGCGACTGACCAACTTTTTTGGAAACTGGAATTGCAACTTGAGGTTTACTGCTCACCATTAAGTAGAGCCACATAACTTGGAGCCTGTTTTATTTCCTGCACTGTGAAGTTTATGAGCCCACTCTTCGTTTTTTCTAGATTCATAATATAGTGAGGAAATGTTATATAAATATTTATGTGGCCGTTTCGAAATTAACAAGCAAGGGAGCTACCTTGTCAACGATGGTCATACATTTTCAAGAATTGAATTTACTTATAAGGACTAAATTGTTAAAAAGTTGTAGATTTCGAGCGTCTCGAACTCATAGGTTGAAGCGAAAGTATATGCAATGGTATAACATCCAATAACAAACACAAAGATGAAACAGTTACTGTGGAAGCAAATGGGGAGGTAAACAAAAGCAGGTACTGTACAACTAGAGATATACAAAATTCTCGTTTCTTATTTGTATTAAACTCTATTTACTTACGGTTTTTAATATTGTTCCTGTGAAATTCATATTAGTTGATTATTAAGTATAATATTACTAAAATATGTTTATTTAACAACAAATTGTGTGGGTGTGGGTACACAGGTGGCACCGGAAAAACACCTCGATGGGGCAGTGCGAATATGCGTTGTCAGTCGAGATCACAGTGAAATACGGTTCGATCGGCCCCGCGGTCGAACCCCGGCTGAGGCGACCATATTTCACTTAGTTTAGGGTCCATGTTGCATGAATTACTAGTATGTAAGGGTCGCCCATACCCCCCTGAAGTAATGCAAAAACGGTTCTGGGGGAGGGGGACGGTAGCATGAATGAACCGGGAAAAAAGGGTGGCACCAGAAAAAAATACTTTCGTTAATTATGTTTCATCCTTACACAATTGCTGCAAAGAGCTATTAAAGCGTTTAGAACAAATACTGAAGGTAATTACATGGCCTTTATTTTGAAATTTTACAAGAAGTAGCATGTCTTTCAACGGTGTGGCAAATTAACCTTTTCAAAGTAAGTTACGTATCAAAAGCTCGCTAAACCCTTTTCAATGTCGAACTTCTTTTCACAACACGAAAATGTTTATTGTTTGCGAGTGGAATGCTTGGTTTAGTAATCTATTAGCGATGATTTAAACCAGGGGTCCGCAGCCCCAGGCCAGCGCGCCGCATGGTGTCCTGTAGGGACCTTCGTGATGCTCGCGTAGTTTCGTAAAAAAATTCTACCTCGAGCGGCCAACGTATAGCTTCGTAAAAAATCCATATCCTGTTGCGGCGATCGATTTTAACACTTATTTTTTGTTTTTACTTTTTATTATTAATGATGGTACCTTAACCCTCAAGTTGGGAGGTCGAAGAAGATTTGTTTACCACTTCGTCTACCCATTTTTTCCTAAAGTAAAAGTAAAACTTTTTAACATTCTTTATTTTAATATCGACTCATTTGAACAAAACAATATGAAATTAAGTAACATATTATAAAATTATGACTAAGTAGGACGCAATTTAGTAACATGAGCAAACATTTTGCAGGGGTTTGATTCGAGTGCTAATTGTCGACTGTCACGTTTCGATTGGTTTCATTAATTGTATATAATGATGACTCTGTGAAATGGTATGCTGTAAACTACCACAACCCTAATAGTTCGCAGGTACTCACCGGCAAGGTAGTGACTACCACCACGCCAGCTGACACGTTGATTGGAGGGTACATACCGGGAGCCTCGCCACTCCGGTTCCAATGTCCTTCCGCAGGAGCGGATTCAAGACTTCGTGGAACGAAAAATATACCACTTCACGACTTATTGGTTATTCAATCTCTCAAAACGGTTATGCTTGTTTAAATAATAAAATGTTAGAAGATAATACTGTCATAAAAGAAACATGTACTGCAGTATAGCTAAATTGAAGATTCGTGTTATGGAAAATTATCAAAACAAGATTCTAATTGAAATATCAATTTCAGCCGCATATACATATCCATACCCACAGACGCGTATTTGTTTATCCATTGTGTTTTAGGGTTTTTGAAGTTCCGAATCGAGACCGTAGAAATGATCTACAATAAATAAACCCGCATGAAATCTCCTCAACCATCACGGCTATTAAACGGACGAGTTGTTCCAGAAAAACAGTTTAGGAGTGTTTGAGACGACAATGACACGTGTGCGTTCCTGAAATTTCAGGAAACTTCGAGTAATACAGAACTTCTGTCCTAAGCAAACTTTCTGGACGAAACACCGGCATTATTTTGTAATATCCTCGAGTTGCGGAACTTTTTTTAATAATCGTCGAAACCACGCGAAGTTCACGTCGGATAATTAATGTTGGAAGTCTGGAAATATAACAAAATCATAACATCAAAAACTTCAGCTCGAACTGTTTTGTTGCCATATAAACTTAACTGAAAATTTTAATAACATTTTTTACATGTTACACAACGCGCTTTTGGGCGTGTTTAGAAACAAACACGGATGCATGTAATAACGCGAATGGAAAACCTTTTAATTTTTTATGTTATGCATAACCGACAAAATCATTTAAAATTACTGCCAGCGGGCATACATACACCGCGGTAATGGCATATTCTATGGGTTTACAGCATTGCCCTACAGACAGCACATTAATTTTTAATTAATATGCAAAGGCCACAATAATTTAAAATTTCATACGGCAATTTCAGGCTTGATTACAAGTCCATCGATACACAATCAAAATAAAATGCGCCGCTCTGTGCAAATATCAAATATATGGGAGGCTGGTTATCTGTTTCGCCCTTTTAAACGAAGGTAATTGAATCGGTAGGAGTAAAATTACAGCCTTATATTAACC
This sequence comes from Limonius californicus, assembly GCA_014611495.1. Lineage (NCBI taxonomy): Eukaryota > Metazoa > Arthropoda > Insecta > Coleoptera > Elateridae > Limonius > Limonius californicus. The sequence goes on along the minus strand of JABXWE010000216.1, from coordinate 50,839 downwards.
GTATTTGTTCAAGCATTTGTCTCTGTCAGAGTAATTTGTGGAAGCCTCTAGAAAACCATTCAGAAATTAACTTTTCCGCTGAAATGAGTTTTATAAATTATCGAGGCGGATTATACAAGATTTATCCAATCATTTGGGCTGAAATTGGCTGGTAAATATAGTCTTAGTTTGCTAATTAAGTGGCAAGTTCGTAAAACGTGTCGTCGAAAACAGTATTCGTGCAACTTTCAGTAAATATAAAGGTAGGTTGGTTTACATCAATCGACTGATTTTATAGATCCTCGCGTCACGCACGCCAAGCGAAAAACTTAAACTGAAATATGACAGCAATAAATTAAACTTTTTTCATTTTCCCTGAAATTATATCTAGATTATCAGAATTAAAATAAACAAAGGTATACATAAAACGATTTTATGGCAACCACAAACAAAACATAAAATGGAATTGATATTAAATTTTAACAAAAATACTCGTAAAACGCGAATTTCATCAAAAACCAATATTTAGAACCGATTCATCAGAGCAGAAACAACAATTATTTGAGTTATCCCCTTTCATCATTTTTCGTGTACTCAACACATTTTTATTGACTAATTATTAACGATCACCTAACGGTTTAATAATTTAGCTAGAAATGCGACCACGTAAGAAGATAATTTTCTCTATAGCGACATTTTTAAGATGTAAAAACGAGACACATCTTCCAACTCCTTGAAAACGACGTGGTTTAACTACCCATCACATCAAATTATGATTAAAGCAGATGCAAAGTGACAGCGAAGGATAAATTTAGCATCTTGATGGCATTTTAAAATAAAAAAGCAAATCAATGCCTCATTGTTGGTTCAAAAATAATATTTAATTAAAATAGCTCAGCTATCATAATTAAAGCACGATATAATGGACAAGCGTAGCATAGATAAGCATTTGTGGGCAGCAACATTTATATTGAAGAAATATTTTACTTATTGCTCGTTTGTTACATTTGCTACATGGTTTTATGCCAGGTCGAATCAGGTATGTTTCTATATTATGTCCCACATACGAAAAGATTTCTTACCAAATGACTTACAAGTTATAGAATAAGGTTCCCAAGTAGAATTGATATTTGTTGGCAAGATGCGAGTTTAAGCGAGACCAACCATGCAAATGAATTGTATTCGAAGCAAGCAAGGAGAGGCCACACAAACGTGCATGTTAGTTGTGCTAATGGTACTTTACTGCAGTTCCTTTAACAAAATCTGAAAAGCTGTTTGAAAGGTACCAATAAATACATTACGACTTCTCTAATAAATGTCCTGCGGTGCTACCATTTAATAAATTCGTTGAAGTCCCAGCGACTCAGAGTGGAATAAAATGAATAAATATTAATATTTTTATATATATTTTACTTTTTTCATAATATGTTTCTTTTGAAAGGTTCTGTTTTCACTTTTAGTCTGAAAATGGGCTGTAGTCAGCCCGAAAACGTTAACGTTGCTACGAATTTTGTATAATTTCTTTATTAAAAGTGTTTGTGGGAATCGACACTGGTTTTATTATATTTATCTACCATTTAATTATTGGAACTTCTCCGATTTCTGATGTACTTCCTGCCGTACAAATACATACCTACTTAAAACTGTAGTTAATTTTAAGTAGGGCGATTTGTGCGGCTAAACAATGTAATATGATACGGTTCAATCTTCAATCTCATTTCAGTCTCAACGGCCCTCTTGTACTGTCCATTTCTGAACATAAGTCGTCTTCACATCCTCTCACTTTCTTCTTCTTCTTGGGCTTCTCTGATCCAGCTGAACCCAGCTGTTAGTTTAAGGTAATTTATCCAACGCATTGGTGGCTGTCCTCTTCCTCGTTTGCCTATATATAGTCTCTAGTGTAAAATAGTATTAGTCCATCTGTTGTGTTTAAATCGAACTATGTATATTTCCATTTTAAGGTGACAATGGTTTCAATAGCGTTTTTAATCTTAATAATATTACGTATTCAAATATTAGTTTTTCTATCTTTCAGGGATATTAGTAAAATTCATCTCTCTCTGGGCTGCTGCTGTTTTCTTAATGGATTGTTTCGTCATTGTCCACGTTTGTCATCCATATGTCAGCATTGGGAGAATACATTGGTCATAAAGGCGTGATTATAATTTTAGGGGTGTATTTTTGTTCCTGATGATGTACACAAGCTTTCCGAATGCCAACCTTTTTCGGTGTATTTCGGTGGTCTTCCCTATATTTATTTGGTGACCCATATATATATAGCTATCCACGTTTTCAATTTGTAGGTTTTTAATTGTTAACTGGAGGTCTGCTTTGCACACTTTTTTTTAATTCATTTCAAGTGCTAGTTTGTTCACTTGATTTAACTCTTCGCCATTTGTAACAAATCTTCCAGATTTTCAGCTGTAATGACCATATAATGTCTAAATCAACAGCAAATCTAGCTGGTTTAATCTTTTGTCATCGATTGCTATACCTTTCTTTCCATTGTAGCTGTTTAAACACCTCTTCAAGGGCTAGGTTAAATAATTTTGGCGATATGGTATCGTAACAAAGATACAGTGTGTTTAAGAATTCCATAAATGAACTAGTTTCTTGTTTACACCTACGTAGGTATTTAACATTTTTATTTGAATACATCATGTGACCCTATCTGGACAGTCAGGTTGTTTGAGGGACAAACAAACGTCGTCAACTTTGTTTCTGTTTCGTGCAAAATTGAAACTTAAGTGTAGTTACAGACTTTGTAGCTGTTTCAGGACGAATACAGTTGTAAGAATGAAATTTATATGTATCAAATAATTGTGATAAGTTTCTAACCTTGAAATAGAAAGAAAGAAAGAACGTTTCAAGTGGAATGACCCTTGGTCATTAGGATGATTGGGTGCAGAGACCTTTTGAAGCATTTTGAAGCAGATACCTTTAAATATTGGAAAGTTTGAGTACAGGGATCTTTCAGGGACTTTTGAGGACTGAGAAGTTGGGTGCAGGGTGTTCAGTAGAACGGAGATGTGGGTGTAGATATCTTTGGCAGATTTTACTCGGAGCGGAACTCTTCGAACATAGGGACCTGTGAGCACCAGAATTCTTGGATGTACGAACGTGCACGTTTAGATATTTTTGGAAGAAAGAACGTTTCAGGTGGAATGACCGTTGGGTATTAGGATGTTTGGGTGCAGAGATCTTTTGGAGCATTTGGAAGCAGATACCTTTAAGCACTGGGAAGTTTGAGTACAGGGGCCTTTCGGGGACTTTTGAGGACTGGGAAGATAGGTGCAAGGTGTTCACTGCAACGGAGATGTGGGTGTAGATATTTTTGGGGCAGGCTTTACTGAGGGCGGAACCCTTCGAACGTAGGGACCTTTGAGCACCAGAATTTTTGGATGTACGAATGTGTACCTGTAGATATTTTTGGAAGAAAGAACGTTTCAGGTGGAATGACCCTTGGGTATTAGGATGTTTGGGTGCAGAGACCTTTTGGAGCATTTGGAAGCAAATACCTTTAAGCACTGGGAAGTTTGAGTACAGGGACCTTTCGAGGACTTTTGAGGACTGGGAAGTTGGGTGCAACGTGTTCACTAGAACGGAGATGTGGGTGTAGATATCTTTGGGGCAGATTTTTCTGGGAGGGGAACCCTTCGTACTTAGGGACCTTTGAGCACCAGAATTTTTGGATGTACGAATATGTACCTGTAGATATTTTTGGAAGAAAGAACGTTTCAGGTGAACCTGGCCCTTGGGCATGAGAATGTTTGGGTGCAGAGATCTTTTGGAGCATTTGGAAGCAGATACCTTTAAGCACTGGGAAGTTTGAGTACAGGGACCTTTCGGGGACTTTTGAGGACTGGGAAATTAGGTGCAAGGTGTTCACTAGAACAGAGATGTGGGTGTAGATATCTTTGGGCAGATTTTACTGGGAGAAGAACCCTTCGAACGTAGGGACCTTTGAGCACCAGAACTTTTGGATGTACGAACGTGAACGTCTAAATATTTTTGGAAGAAAGAACGTTTCAGGTGGAATGACCGTTGGGTATTGGGATGTTTGGGTGCAGAGACCTTTTGAAGCATTTTGAAGCAGATACCCTTAAATAGTGGAAAGTTTGAGTACAGGGATCTTTCAGGGACTTTTGAGGACTGGGAAGTTAGGTGCAAGGTGTTCACTAGAACGGAGATGTGGGTGTAGATATCTTTGGGGCAGATTTTTCTGGGAGGGGAACCCTTCGAACTTAGGGACCTTTGAGCACCAGAATTTTTGGATGTACGAATATGTACCTGTAGATATTTTTGGAAGAAAGAACGTTTCAGGTGAACCTGACCCTTGGGCATTAGAATGTTTGGGTGCAGAGATCTTTTGGAGCATTTGGAAGCAGATACCTGTAAGCACTGGGAAGTTTGAGTACAGGGACCTTTCGGGGACTTTTGAGGACTGGGAAATTAGGTGCAAGGTGTTCACTAGAACAGAGATGTGGGTGTAGATATCTTTGGGCAGATTTTACTGGGAGAAGAACCCTTCGAACGTAGGGACCTTTGAGCACCAGAACTTTTGGATGTACGAACGTGAACGTCTAAATATTTTTGGAAGAAAGAACGTTTCAGGTGGAATGACCGTTGGGTATTGGGATGTTTGGGTGCAGAGACCTTTTGAAGCATTTTGAAGCAGATACCCTTAAATAGTGGAAAGTTTGAGTACAGGGATCTTTCAGGGACTTTTGAGGACTGGGAAGTTAGGTGCAAGGTGTTCACTAGAACGGAGATGTGGGTGTAGATATCTTTGGGGCAGATTTTTCTGGGAGGGGAACCCTTCGAACTTAGGGACCTTTGAGCACCAGAATTTTTGGATGTACGAATATGTACCTGTAGATATTTTTGGAAGAAAGAACGTTTCAGGTGAACCTGACCCTTGGGCATTAGAATGTTTGGGTGCAGAGATCTTTTGGAGCATTTGGAAGCAGATACCTGTAAGCACTGGGAAGTTTGAGTACAGGGACCTTTCGGGGACTTTTGAGGACTGGGAAATTAGGTGCAAGGTGTTCACTAGAACAGAGATGTGGGTGTAGATATCTTTGGGCAGATTTTACTGGGAGAAGAACCCTTCGAACGTAGGGACCTTTGAGCACCAGAACTTTTGGATGTACGAACGTGAACGTCTAAATATTTTTGGAAGAAAGAACGTTTCAGGTGGAATGACCGTTGGGTATTGGGATGTTTGGGTGCAGAGACCTTTTGAAGCATTTTGAAGCAGATACCTTTAAATAGTGGAAAGTTTGAGTACAGGGATCTTTCAGGGACTTTTGAGGACTGGGAAGTTAGGTGCAAGGTGTTCACTACAACTGAGATGTGGGTGTAGGTATCTTTGGGGCAGATTTTACTGGGAGAAGAACCCTTCGAACGTAAGGACCTTTGAGCACCAGAATTTTTGAATGTACGAATATGTACTTGTAGATATTTTTGGAAGAAAGAACGTTTCAGGTGGAATGACCCTTGTGTATTAGGATGTTTGGGTGCAGAGACCTTTTGGAGCATTTGGAAGCAGATACCTTTAAGCACTGAGAAGTTTGAGTACAGGGACCTTTCGGGGACTTTTGAGGACTGGGAAATTAGGTGCAAGGTGTTCACTAGAACGGAGATGTGGGTGTAGATATCTTTGGGCAGATTTTACTGGGAGAAGAACCCTTCGAACGTAGGGACCTTTGAGCACCAGAACTTTTGGATGTACGAACGTGAACGTGTAAATATTTTTGGAAGAAAGAACGTTCCAGGTGGAATGACCGTTGGGTATTGGGATGTTTGGGTGCAGAGACCTTTAGGGGCATTTGGAAGCAGATACCTTTAAGTACTGGGAAGTTTGAGTACAGAGACTTTTCGGGGACTTTTGAGGACTGAGAAGTTGGGTGCAGGGTGTTCACTAGAGTGGAGATGTGAGTGTGGATATCTTTGGGTACAGATTTGACTGGAATCCAAGGAACCTTTGGATACACGGACTTTCACATAACCGAATATGTTTGGAAGAATGAACGTTTCGGGTGCTTCTGGGCACTAGGATGTTTGGGTGCAGAAAATTTGCTGGAAAGTTTATGTGTAGGGATGTTTAGCACTAAATATGTGTGGGTGTAGATATCTTTAATGGTAGATCGACTATGTGTGGGGACCTATGAACACAGACATTGGGGCCGGGACTTTCGGATGTACAAACGTGTATTTCTGGAGGAAAGGACGTTTCGGGCAGATGAACCTTCCGGTAGTGGGAAGCTTGGGTGCAGGCACCTCTTGCAGCATTTAGAAGCGGCGACGTTTACGTACAAACAAGTGGAAGTGCAAGGTTTAACTGCAGAGTTCTTTGGGGACTGGTAGGTTTGACTATAGAGGCGTTCAGGAATACGGACTGTGGGTATAGATATATTTCGGGGCAGATTTTACTGGGTAGGCGTAGATATTTTTGGAGGAAAGGAAATTTGGGGTACATGCACCTTTAGGTGCTAGAGCTTTTGGGTGCAGGAAGCTTTCGGCACTGAAACGTTTATGTTAGGGTGGAAAGATGTTTGGGTGCAGGCGAGTCCATGCATACGGATGAGTTAGCGTAGATACGCATAGACTTTTCTTCGTAGAGGTTTGGCCCACAAATCTGTGAATTTTAGTATGTTTACGCCCAGAGTCGTTTGAGCACAGAGATGTGAAAGAATCTGTATTTTTTAGGAGAATATAGTATTTTAAAGTTTTATAAAATAAAACTTGGAAATACCTCGGAGCATTCCGTTAATGTGTAATTTAATTAAGGGCTATGTAATTAATTATTGTTCTTTATTTACTGTACAATTTTTCTTAGTTATTGAAGAGCAGTACCAAGACAGTAATATGTATTGATTGAATTGAGTAGTTAGCAGAGTTTAACGTTTATAATTTTTCGCAAATATAAACCACAACATATCTATTGTATTTAAAAGTTTTTGCACCTTAACGCCCTTGTAGCAAAACGACATTGTTCAAACGTCATAGTCCTCCATTCATGATAGAAGTATGTTAGTTTCTAACAGAAAACTCACCCTTTTTAGCTAAAGGAAAACAACCCACCTGTATGCATACCAGTGATTTTTAAAGCTAAAAATTAAGTCTACAGAATCCATTAGCCAATAAACTAAAAGTTAATTTGGAGACAATTAACCAAAATCACGATGAAAGCGGCCGCACCAGCAATTTCCTGTATTTTATCGACGCAAACTGACTATTCCAAATTTTAACGAAATTAATATCCAGTCGTTAAATGAATACGAGTCATTGACTTCGTTCGCACCATCAGCACAAAACGCATTTAATTACATCTTCCAGAAGCCCCATTTTCGCGAAACGGAATGGGCTGCTATGCCAGCGACGAGGACTTCCGACACTTCGCAAGAAAGAGCCTTTATTTTGCCACGGAATATACGCATGTATTCTCTCCTCGACGCGCAAATCCACGCATCCCTACACACACAATGGAATTGTAGATGTGAGGTCTTCGTTCCACTATCTGCTCACAATTCAGCGAGCTCCAGTAATAATCACCCCGCTATGTCATCAATATGCGATGTGTTTTGTGCCTTCCAAATTTCACTTGCTCCAGCAATAACGCTTCCTGATTTGCTTCTTGTTCACACTGAATACATTCGTTACGCAATATTAGAAATGACAGTACATTACATTGAAAAATGTGCTGAAATCCCGTTTTAGTAGCAACGCGATGCAAATGTTGTATGGCGAAACATTATTATTTCGACAGAGAGTACCTACTCTCCGTGGTTAATAAATAAAAATAAGCTGTTTAAATTCTATTGTTGTCTGCCTTATTATAAAGAATGAACGTCTCGTTACGAATAAAAACGCATATTGATCTAAACTTCGATATACCACAGTGCACTAGAGCTAGAAAATTCAATTTGTATAAGCGTGGTGGGCTTCTTGGGGTAAAAACATCTTCAGAGTAAAAGTAATCGAATCAGCGCTTCAAGAAAATCATGTAACGCTGGCATTTAATGCTGTTGTGTTTCCAATTTTCGAACCATACGTTCGCGCAAGACGTACACACACAAAGAAAACAGGGCGAGTAGGGAGCCGCAATCGCTAGCGTAGCATGCAATTTTAAAAGGGAATTCAAATGCACTACCCTCTACCTTGGAAATTGTGAGGGTCGCTTCCAAGAAGGGCTTAAGCATCAAATTATAGGAAAAGTTTGCGAGCCGTGATTTGAATTCGGAAGTTTTTATTATAGAGCTCCGGATTAAATTCGACATAAAGCTCGCCAGCTTCAAAGGAACCCAAGGGGCTTTCTCTCAGCGGTGTTTTTTTCATATGCGACCAGTGTTAAGTACGATTTATTAGAGCCAGAGATTTCCTCGTCTGGATAATGAAAGCCAATGAATTGGAAAATTTCGATTGAAAAATCGCATGCCGAAGGAGGTCAGAGAGGCTTCTAAATCTTCAAACGAAGAAATCCGCCGAGAAAAAACTAGGGAAATGTTTTGCCTGAATTCAAAAGGCATAACTAATTTCCATTTTCAATTAAATGTTTGCTTCCGCTGAATTTTTAAAAGCTTTGATTAAACGTCTACCAAGTTCTGTTTTTCTGGAATGACAGATACCTAAATGCAAGTGTCTGTTGAGAGACTCGAATGGAGCATCTCAAGAGAAAGTGAGTGAGGAGGTTATGCAATTGCAGTTTTCAAGTGTGGAAAGAATGTGGTTTATGAAAGATACAACGTTCAAACTTCAAATTTCTTATTTTTTCTAAAGTTCGGCGTTTCTTGTATGCTATTTATGTTGATAATCGATTTTCAAGTAAGGGACATAGAGTAGTTTAAATTGGATCAGAATTTCATTAAAGTAAAGGTGTGTAGTGTATATTTGGGATAAAATATTCAAAGTGGGAAAGGATTATATCAACAAATACTTGGGGGTAAGCAAGAACATGTATATTTTGGAGATTATTTGGATTGTTTGAGCATAAAAGGAAACGCAACAATGCTTTCCTCAAGTATTTCCTATCTCGGTTCTAAGTTTTAAATTTTAAGCGATAGATATAATAATTTCGCTTGTTATTTGCTTTGATGTGTAATAAAAACTGTAATCCCACATTAATCTAGGATTAGCAAATTCGATTTTCTTAATTCGAAAACAATATCCATGCTGTAATCGCCGGATACAGGAGGCAATTGAGTGTGCCATAAATTTGTAATCTATAAATAGCCGTTTATTACCAGCGAGCTCTTAAAATGCTGATTTACTGAAATTCAAATCAGCGGGATTAATATTTACAAGGCAGCCCCCTCCGATCCGGTAATATAATTTCAGATGTGAAAGGACAGAATAAATATGAAAAGCTAGCTCTCATCAACAAGACGAATAAATTAGCGTTTCAATGTAATCCAATTTGTAGCTTCAGCACGTAGGTGAAATATCAAAAGAACTTCTACAGAAAAAATTGACATCTTTCATTCAACTGATATCTTTTTATGAGTTTGCATGTCGAATGATGTCGCATAATTTAACCGTTGTATCTGAATTTTTGAATGAGATTGCAGACGCCTACACATTTACTTATGGAAAGTTACTTGAAAACTACCTTTATTTTAGTGTTTGTAATTTTAAGGTGATCTTTAAATGACAGGAAACGGCGATTATGAGATTTCTACTAAATTTAAGTGATAAAGTTTAAAAGGATTACATTTTAACATACAGCATCCCCGTGATAATGTAAATAAAATTAAACCCAGACATTTTATATTATCGTAACTGTTCACATTACTTAAACTTGCACGATCAGGAGGCTATCGAACAGTAATAGTATTTGTCATTGTAAGATGAACCTAAACTGAGAGGAAACGGCGATTACGAGATTTCTACTAAACTTAAGTGATAAAGTTTAAAAGGATTACATTGTAACATACAGTATCCCGTGATAATGTAAATAAAATAAAACCCAGACATTTTATATTATCGTAACTGTTCACATTACTTAAACTTGCACGATCAGGAGGCTATCGAACAGTAATAGTATTTGTAATTGTAAGATGAACCTAAACTGAGAGGAAACGGCGATTACGAGATTTCTACTAAACTTAAGTGATAATGTTTAAAAGGATTACATTGTAACATACAGCATCCCCGTGATAATGTAAATAAAATTAAACCCAGACATTTTATATTATCGTAACTGTTCACATTACTTAAACTTGCACGATCAGGAGGCTACAGAACAGCAATAGTATTTGTAATTGTAAGATGAACCTAAAATGAGAGGAAACGGCGATTACGAGATTTCTACTAAATTTAAGTGATAAAGTTTAAAAGGATTACATTGTAACATACAGCATCCCCGTGATAATGTAAATAAAATAAAACCCAGACATTTTATATTATCGTAACTGTTCACATTACTTAAACTTCACCATCAGGAGGCTACAGAACAGCAATAGTATTTGTAATTGTAAGATGAACCTAAAATGAGAGGAAACGGCGATTACGAGATTTCTACTAAATTTAAGTGATATAGTTTAGAGGCATCACGTTTTACAATACAGTACCCGCATGATAATGTATACAAAAAGAAATCGAGGCATTTCATGTTGAGATAACTGGTCACGTTTCTTGGGCGTGCAGTAACAGAAATTTACAGACCAACAATCCGTGCTTAAATAAGGAAGATTATACATTCAATAAATTTATATATGACTTAATAACACACAGTTTATGAGTATGTGTTGTATATCGAGTATCAAACAGATCAAAGACTGTCAATCATTTTAGATGTATTTATTTATTAAGTGCGATAAATTAAATTCTAGATTGTAAGTAAATATATGCGGCCATGGGCTAGCGGTTGAGCGTTAGACTTCTACGCCGAAGTCCTGGGTTCAATTCCCAGTAGGCAATACCCTGTATAAAGCTATCGTCATTTTGCTTATCATAAAAGCCATACCTTTAGAACGATTGAGTAAATTGTCGAAAATGTTTATTTAGAACTTCTCAGCTATAATTGTGAGTTTTGGAGTTTGTCCAAGAAGTTCGGGGGAAAAAGTCCAGTAACTATGGTGGCCACTAGATATTAAAACATAATCCTACGTCTTAGAAGGCTCACCATTTGTTTTTGCTATTTATTCTCGAACATATGTATTAGATGCCATACCTGCAACAAAAAAAAAAAACATTAGTCTATTATTTATTAATATAAATTGCTATAAATTTGAAACAGGCTAACTTTTCACATTAAGCCAAGCCGTATATCCATTAAACTACTCATCCGGGTGCAGCAACAACAAATAATTAATTAAATACAAACGCTCTATTGCAGAATTTACATCAAACGTTATAAACTATGAATGCGTTTCGTGCAAGTTAGGCGTTTCGATTTGTAGTTTGCTCTCATACAAGTTGCTTCATAAATTGCAACACACATTCGAGAACTTATTAAAACGGCAAGCGTGTTAGTAAATTTCGCATGCTAAAGTTTAGAAATGATGCTCGTATTACCGCAATTTAACTTTGCGCATGTATTACATTTTCAAAATGTTCCGGGAAACTTTTATTAGCAAACATTCTAGGTAGAAGGTTTGTGAAGTTGCAATTTTAATGTTTATGTGGGCAGTAATATTGAAGACCTTTCTGTTTTACTGCGAACGCAATTTAACAACACAAATTGTCTCGCCAACGGCATTATAAATTTACTAAGCAAAATAAAAACCGTTACTAAATAGATGATGATCTGCATTAACTCGTTCATCACTGTAGTGAGACGCTACAACTCCCTGCTCTTGAATGTATAAAAATATATAACGAATGACATGACATTCAATTGAAATAAATTGCCTCTTGTCCCATTTCTATTTCGTTATTACACAACACTTGTTATGGATATTATATATAGGGTGTCCCTGCATCATATTATCAGCACTTAAACATTACAAGCCTTGCCGTTACCTCTATCTACTATCTTAAACCCATAATATAACTGCACAATAGAAATATATATTTGCACAGCCCGATATGATAATTTATTATTTTAAATGGTTTGCATTCAGTCATTCGAAAAATTGACAATGAGACCTGTTTACGGTGCATTCCATTCAAAATAATTTATTGTTTATAAATAGCTTTCACTTCAATTAGAAATTAAGCTAATTGCTGAAATGTTATTGATTGATAAATAAGTTGAGGGTAAAAATTACAACTCACAGTATATTTTTTTGGGTTGGTAACGTAATGTGGTCCAAACAAACACTAAGATATACTGGAAACCCTTCAAGCGAAACCCTAAAAGGAGTAACATCTTCATGAATAAAAGAAATCGGGGATACCTTTTGGTGAAAATCAGCGCTCAAAGTTTCTGTTAATGTAAAAACATGCTAATATATTTATAGGAGATTCAATTTCCTGCGCCAATCTCAGGCATTACCTATGCACTTTGGCCGGAAGTAATTAAGAGGGATCGGTCGTGTGCCCGCCGATGACCCCTAACGCTGCGCTGGTGAAAACTCCAACTTTAAAGTAATTTGCATGAATATATGATATGCAGACATCAAAGATGTTTACGTATACAACATTTTAGAAAAACAAATTTAAAAGACATTGGATTAAAAAACTGGAATTCTAAAATGAGACTGAGAAAAAGTGGCAAATTATCGCTAACGTCAGGCGACCGTGAAGGCACTTGTGTTTATTTTGCCATTTAAATTCTGCGCAAACGGTACAAACTCGGATCACGATTATGATTATGTAATTTAATTCATAAAAACGTAGCTTCCCATCAATTACTTAGAAATCAAAATGGAGGTGTTCTATATTTCAACAATACATTATGGTCTAATTATACTAACAAACGGGCGAGATTACTAGAATTCAATTGCGCTACAACATTTTTACGTAACTTCGATGCGGAAATCATAATTAACACATCAGTGAAATATATTACCCACATTTCCGGTTCCTAATGTTTAGCAAGAAATTGTTGGGCAAATTTGCCTAGATAATTAGAGCGAAATGTCTAACAAAAAACGGCTGCCAATACAGTCGTTATTAGCATTATTTCATTGCTCGCATGCGCACCATCCTTTCTCTTTGGAAACGCGATAATTAATTAAGTTATACACACAAGTGTGCTACAAGCTGCCTCCTTCAATTTCCGGATGAATTTCGTACGAAAATATTTGGCTCAATTGAATGTACGGTTAAAAGTAAAAAAAAAAACAGATAATTTTTAAGAATTGGATTTTATAAAGTATTTTTATTGAAATATTTATTTACAATATTAACGTATTATATTATGAGCTTTCACAGGCCTTAGAGGCCCATCGCTTTTGGTGTGAGACAAGGCTAAGTTAGTTTGTGCGTAAGGTATATCCACCATAAAATATGTACTTTAAAATTATACTATGTCAAGAAAAGGTTTCGAACTGTTACATTCTCCTAACGAAAATATTGTAGCCCTGACGCTGTTTTATCAATAACGGACGAAACCTCAGTTAGTTACAGTTTGGTGCGTGCTACCAATTCGCCTACATATACTACTGTAATTTTTCGTCGATAATCAATTCAGTCTCCGTAACGTACGAATAACCAGAAATTTTAATTTAGTGAATTGCTACCCTCCTAACTCCGCCATAGCCGGTCCCAAGCCCGGTTGAGAAAGGAGGAGGGACATCTTCAGACCAGGTTAACACCCTACTTGAAGATGTAAAATAGAAGAAATATGCTCTCAGAATCAATACATGGCCTCGGAATAGGACTGATAACCAGATGACGAATACGGCGAGACAAAGGAAAAAGAAAATATGGCGAAAGACACAACTAGAATGGCTACCTGGAACATTAGATGCTGGAACCAAACAAGAAATTTTAATGGAAATGCAGAGAAATATCATAAGACATATGTTCACTAACTGAAACGAAGAAAAAAGGTCAAGGAACACCACAATATAACACACATGTATTAATATATAGTGGAGTCAATAAAGAAGAACGAGCAAAAGAAGAGGTTGCTATGCTAGTACATAGTAAATATACTAATAATATAACAAATATTAAATATGTATCACCAAGACTGCTAATAGTAACAATGACAATTGATATGAATAAGTTACACATAGTCACAGCGTATGCCCCTCTCTCCGTCAGTCGTACTCTCAAAGCTGAGAGGTCGTGGCTCCATGAGTCTTCAATTTGTGTTGTTGATGATCTGCTTCTATAGTTTCCTATCTTCTGTGTCTCTAATGGTTGTTAGTAAGTGTTTTCCCGTTATTTACTTTATCTGGTCTACCCACCTGGTGGGAGAGCGACCTCTCGCCTTTTTTTCCTTGTATCATCAATTTTTCCATGTTGTCTCCTTATCTTCTGTTTATATGCCCATAGTATTGGAGAATTTGTCGCCGGCATATTGTTGAAAGTCGATCATTTATCCCTATTTCTTGAATAACTGATACGTTTGCCCTTCATGTTGTCCAAGGGATGCGCAGTAGTCTTCTCCAGCACCAGAGCTCAAAGCAGTCAATTCTTTTCCTGTCTGCTTATTTATCGTCCAGTTTTCTACACCAAACATGAATATTGCGAATGTTAGTGTTTGTACTAGTTCTGTCTTGGTGTTTCGCGATATTCGTCTGTCCGCCCATTTTATTTTTTGATTAGTCATCGCTATTCGTCCCATTGGTATGCTTTGTCTAATTTCATGTTTGCAGTTTCCCTGGTTATTTATCAAGGCTCCTAAATATGTTAGGTTGTTGGTTCTTTCGATATCTAAGTTGTTTAGATGTTGTAATTGTTGTAGCTTGTTTCTTCTGTCTACTATCATTATCTTGGTCTTGTTTCGGTTTCGGCTTCCTTCTGTTAATCGTTGTAGTAGCTGTTTCATTTTCTGTTCGTTCCCTGCTATTAGCGTGGTATCGTCCGCGTACCTGAGGTTGTTAATTCTCTTGCCTCCGATGGAAATTCCTCCATGCCAGTTTTCAGTTTTCTCGGCGATAATATACAGTCCTGTCGAACACCTTTGGCACATTTGAAGGGTCCGGAAGTTTTGTTTCCAATTCTTCCGTCATTTTCGTTTTCCTCATATAATGTTTTTATGATGTTTGTAAGGTGTATTGGTACACCCATTTCTTCCAGCACTTTCCATAGGAACTTCCATCTCACGCAATCGAAAGCCTTGCTGTAGTCAATAAAGCATATGACCATAGGTATATTACTTATGAGACACCACTCTTAAATTAATAACAAAAATAATAAGTGACAAAATTAACGAAGTGGTTACGTTAGCCGATGAACAACAGGGCTTTAGGAACGGCAGATCGTGCGTTGATGCTATCTTCGTGGTACAGCAAATAACTGAGAAAGGATTAGAATTTAACAAACCGGCATTCGTGTGTATGGTGGAATTGTACTACAAGATGTCATAAAGTTCTTAAAAAAAATAGAAGAGTATCAGAAGAAATCACCGAATTGGTTAGAGACATATATACTGATACCACGTTATTGATAAAAGTAAACGGACAATATTTAGACCCCATAGTATAGTGGGTAAAACAAGACTAGACCGCATAAGAAGTGAAGAAATAAGGAATCAGTGCCAGGTACAGGCGATAAATGAGTGGGTAAAGGTGAGGAGACAATGGAGAAAACTCGAATAGTACGGATAGCCAGGGATAAATCGCCAGTAGGAAAAAGATCACGAGGCCGACCAACAAGAAGGTGGAGGGAATCGTTACAAATTGGATAGAACAGGCTATTAACTTAAATGGAAGGAAGAAGAAGTGTTATGTTCATTTAAATTGTGCCACTCTGTCTGGATTAGAGTCATACTTTAATTGCGGCTTCATAGGAATTAAAATTCTATTTTAATTGCCATTTTCTCATGTCGATTACAGTTTTCGTTATTTTTCTTTTAAGATTGAGTTATGAGGGGCCAATTCCGCAACGCCTTGAAGTTTCCCTTTCTAAGCCGAATTTGCCGATTGTCCTTTGTTTTGTCGGCACCTGACTCTCGACGTTTTTTGCGAATTTACGTTTCAGATCTTTCCGAAACAATTAATTGCATCATATTTCTCCATGTGGTGCAATCTTTTTAGGGAATCCAGGTTCCCGTTGCGTTGAGTTCTTCAGTCAGCTCTCCATCTTCGTTGACTCCGGACTTCCCAAATTCCATCTACGGGGGACCGTAAATAAGTCGAGTGCTGCAGGGGCGGCTTGGGTTTTCGATGAATGTCCATCATGTGTGATTTTCGTTTCGCTGTTTTACCGTGGGGTGAAAGCAGAACTATCGGCAAGTGTCGGATTTAGAAACACACTGGGTTTTATCCCTGAAAAGGCAAGTTATTGTAAAATTGCCGATCGCCTTTGGCGGATTAATATCGAGCCCAGTTCCTGTCCCTCTGGTAGTACCATCGGTGCGACGAACGCATCGAAGTTTTTGCCCTTGATGTTGACTCCATTCCATCCAGTCTTCAGTTCAAATCAACAGTTTGTATTATTAAACTACGAGATCAGCATTTGCTGTCCTTTTGTTTGTATTGTGTCATTTCTAATAGTTTGATTATATGAGTTTGACAACTTACTGCCTCTTATTATTGTGTATTTTGTATTTGTGGGTACAAGAATTCTGCAAGCTTTATAAACAGAAGGGAGGCACAATGAAGGTGAGTCCGATTCCCGTAAGCTGTCGGCTTCTCGGCCTTCCACGAGGACCTACAATCAGCTGGATTTGGAAGGTGGCGCCCACTAATTTTGACTCACTCTGTACACAACTAGGAAGATTTCCTCCCGTAAGCGATTTCCGTGAATTCCCTCTACTCCTTTGAGCTAGCCGCAGGCTTTTTTCCACCCAACTGGTTACGGGTCGACGGAAAAGCTCGTTTGGCCCGTAACAGAAGAAGCTACCCTCCTATTTTGATGAATAAAATGTAAATGTTTATTAATTAGTATATGATTTGCTTCATTTTTAACAGCATTTGGGCACACTTTTTTGTCATTGGGTATGTTACTTACTTGTGGAACTTTAATGTACCGAAAATGTGAAGCAAGGGAGCCTCTGATTGTATTATTTTTTTCGAAACGCTAAAGTTGCGAATCTTACTAAATCTACTACTAAGTACAACTTTCAAAATATTTTAATGTTTTTCATAATGTATAATGACTATTATCTTATGGAATCTTCAAGCACAGAAACTTGTTTAACGTCCTAACAAACTTATTCACGTTTTTAATAATTCAATGTATACGAAGCGAAATATTAGCATGATATGATTTTCTAAGACTTCCAGTAAAATATTTAGAAATAAGGTGTAGATATGTTTTCTTTGATTGTTATACATTCTGAAATTCACGAAGGCCAAGGCCTACACTGGCAAATTGTCCACAATAATTGTTAACTTCGTGCGAAGGTCGAAATAAATATCAATTTTGTTCTTTTTTCGATTGACTTCTTTGAAACGTATCTAAATATCAAATTCGTTGTAATGAGGTCGCCGTAGGCGCAAACTGTTCTTATTGCGGCGTTGGAAGTATTTGTTCAAATGCTCGATTTAAAGACCGATTCAACAGAAAGTTAAAATAATAATTTTCAGAGCAGAATACATATTTCAGTTGAAAGCATTTCCCAGAAGATTTGTAACTCGTACATAATTGAAATCATCAACAAACGAAACCTTGGTACTTAGAATATCGAATGTGCTTTTGTTTTCCAGAGCACGCAACGGTTAAAGGAAGCCCAGGGTCTTAAAATGGCATCTCTTTGCAAAGATGATGATATTATCCGCGCCCTCGCAGCTATTTTTGTTTCTGCGTTGTTGTTTCCACCATTCGTCCTTACCCATCTCTTTGTTTTTCTGCCTTACACTTCATTATATAAGACGGTGTATTCCTTTGTGGGGCGACAGCGCCTTAATGTGTTACTCCTTGACAATAATCATTATTCCTGTTTATCAAAGCGCTTTATCGAACGTAACAGGCGTTTTATTTGATTGGGAGAAAACATGTAACAAAGAAAAGTGACAAGTGGGGAAAGCGACAAAATCAAATGTTTGTGCGTTCGTTGTTCACACACGTGGGCATACAATTTGATGAGAAATGTCGATAATTTTCCACCTTCTGATGTTCGCTTCCATTCATACTTTGTTTTTTTTGGGAAAAGAGTTCAATTGCCTTAATTGAATATTATTTACAGCGTACCAACCAGGAAAATACTAATTTACTGAAATTAAAGGCTGGAATCTCGGAGTCTAGGAGAAACGCTTGCCTCTTTTTATTCCCGGCAGTTACGGATATCAAGATGCATCCATTATTCATAGACGTCCAAGATACGTACAAATTACTCAGTAAATAAACATGCACGTTACAAAGCCGATATCATGTTATTACTGCGGAAGTTGTGATAATTGCAGTGTAAGTTACAACTTCCCTGCCGAGTGGTTGAGAGAGCTACAGCTGGAAAATGTCATCTCATGCATATATAACGATAGGGTGGATGGATGTTTTATGATTTTCCTGTGCAAATATATTGCTTTTTAGCAAAAGTTACAAAGCACTAATCGAGTTTTCCACAATTTCCTAGCAAAACTGAAGTTTATATGCGATAATAAGGAAAAAAGGGAAGTTTATAATACGAAGTTTTTCCGTTACAAGTACGTTTTTAAATTTTAAGTCAAAGTGTTATATAAAGGCTACACAATCAGGTAAATCTTTTCAACTATCTAACAAAAACTATTTAAGACCAAATTCAGAATGTGAAATTTCAGGATTCCGCGGTTTGTGTTTAAGGAAGTCATCTCTTAGGACGTTGCAGATAGCGTTATCAAACCGTAACGCTAATGTTACCTGCAACGGTTATTTAAAAGTCAGCATCAATCAATTCTGCGACGAGGCGATCAAAGCCCCAAGAGATGACTTCACGAAATTCTGCATATTGAACTGGCTGTTTACTTTATCCGGCAGTTTAACCATCCCAAACTGAACAATAAGGTCGGAAAGATTCAAGCCCAGGCTATGAGCGTTCAGTGAAGGTACCAGTGAATTTAATGAACAGAGAAAAGATACCTCGTGCATTAAAAAACAAGAATTTAACCACTGTTTAGCTAATAAATATATATACTTTAGTCGGACACTTAATTATCGAACACTAAATTATTCAGGGGTAGTAGTGCAGAGCAAGCCAGAAAGAAGAAATAAAAAGAAGAATAAGATTAGGCTGGATGGCATTCGGAAGATTAAGTTTCATTCTCAAAGACAAAAAAATTGCTCAACACCTCAAAACGAAAGTGTTCGACCAGTGCGTGCTGCCAGTCATCACATATGGGACAGAGAATTGGACAACTACAAACGACAATACAGAAATATTGAGAGCAGCTTAAAAGGGAATGGAGAGAACGATGACGGGGATAACAAGTAGGATAGAATAAGAAATGACAGAATAAGAGCCATTACCAAAGTGACAAATGTAGGAGAAAGATAGGATCCCTCAATTGGAGATAGGCTGGCCGTGTAGCCAGAAGTGATGTAAGCGGATGGAGCCGTAAAATAATAAACTGGAGACCATATGAGCAAAAGAGAGGCAGAAGACGACCACCAATGCGCTGGTACGACGATTTTGAATGAAAAGTAGGGTTAACATGGTTAACATCGCACAAAATCGAGAGCGATGGAAGGAATTGGAGAAGGCCTATATTCAAGATTGGATATGAAGGCTTGGGAAGAGAAGAGAATCATACTGCAGGGGTCTGTAAAGGTACCAGTTAGTTTAGCCAACAATCAGTACACAAAGATTATTCTTCTTGTTTCAGCGTCACCTTTGAAGGTTGCCGATCAGCATCCAATCTCGCAGATTACGTACCAGGAAATTCCGCGTCGTCCGACGTTTCTTCGTCCTATGATGTTCCATGGTGCGATGCGCTGCAACAGTTCGTATTTCGTGTTGCGCGAGTTGGACCCAAGGTTTCTTTTTTGACAAGTAAATAGAATTTCCAATTAAATACTTTAATTGTTAATATGGAGCTTTAACAGGCCTATAGCTTTTAGTGTAAGGCAAGGCTAAGCTAGTTTTTGCAATGCACAACAGGTTCCGAGTGTTTTGTAATTCGATCAAAAAACTTACAGAAGGCGCCTGTATACAACCATAACCCGAACGATTTCAGTCTCTTCGAGATTTCTTTATTTAAGGTCCAATCTTCTAGACCCTACAGCAGTACTGGGAATACATAACGTCCAAACGATTCTTGTTCCCAGGGCTAACCGTAGGTTTTGGGCTGTCAGTAATTTCTTCATTTTTTTGATAAATACTACTCTTGTTTGCTAGATTCTCTCTAGAATCTCGTTTGTATGTGTGTTCTATAATTGTGCTGAGGT
Source organism: Limonius californicus (assembly GCA_014611495.1). Lineage (NCBI taxonomy): Eukaryota > Metazoa > Arthropoda > Insecta > Coleoptera > Elateridae > Limonius > Limonius californicus. The sequence goes on along the minus strand of JABXWE010000216.1, from coordinate 30,496 downwards.
AGGTATTTATAAGGATGGTTCATCATTTATTGTTTCTGATATAGAATTAAATGACTTACACATTTGAAACAACTTTATTTCTCTACATAATCCCCTAAAAGGTCAACATATTTTGTATTTCGATGATGCAGAGCTTGAACGCATTTAGAAAAAAACTCCTTGTCCTGCACTGCAAACCACTAACTCACAGCAGTCATTACCTCTGTATCGTCCGAAAAATGATTTCCCCGAAGATGTTCTTTTAATTTGGGCAAAGACTACATACATATATTAATATACAGTCCTTGATTTGGAGAACAAGTAAAAGTCATTGGGGGTCAGATCTAGCGAATATGGGGGTTGTTCTAAAATTTCAAATCCAACATTGTGCACTCTTGTGAGCGGGAGCGTTCTTGGAACAGACTGTCGCGTTTCAATTTTCCACGCCTTTTTTGCTTTACAATCACATGGAACCTTCGTGGGGGCGGAGGATCACGATGTTGCCATTCCATACTCTCCCGTTTTGACTCTGGATCAAAGTGATGAATCCAGGTTTCATCTACAGTTACAAATCTTTCCAAAAACCCATCCAAATCCGTATCCATTCATCTCAAATTGGTCGTAGCAGTGAGAAACCTACCCAGCTTCTGATCAAGTGACAAAATTTTGCGAAGGCTTTTTTCAGGTCCAATTTCTGGTGTAAAATTTTCTCAACGCTTCTAACGGAAACGCCACATGTCTGAGCAATATATTTGACCGTAATTCTCGGATTACTCAGTACCATACCATGAATTAAATTAATAATTTCTTGTATGACAACAATTTTTGGTGCTCCAACACATAGTACATGTTGACACGACTTCCTTTCTGATTTGAAATCCCGGCATAAACGCTTAATTACTTGATATGGTTGGATAGAATCACCCAACACTCCGGACATTTCATTATAATTTCCTGCGGTGATAAACCGTTCTTAAAAAGATATTTTGTTACAGCCTTTGTCTCTAATTTTTTCATTTCAATGAAATCACCAACAACACAGTAATATTGAATGTATAACTTTATAAACAAGAAGCTTGGCATACATTAATGTCAATAACTGATGTTTTTAGGAAAAAATACGCAATTGTCAGTTAACGCCTTCTATGTTAGGGACAATAATTGATGAACCATCGTAGTATAGAGACGAACTGGTTCAACAGTCTTATCATCTATAACTAGTTAACTTCTATTGGTATGTCTTTTGGATATTACAAACATTTTTGTTCTGTTGATATTTAAGCTAAGTCGATACTCTTTGCTTGCCTGTGTTACACTCTATCTACCAATCTATGGACGTCTTCTAGGTTGCATGCGATCAAAAGGTTTAATCGTATTGGGGAGAAGATACACATTTGTCTGAAGCCTTTCCTAATACTTCTTCTTCATCTTTTATCACTTAACCCTGCTTGCTTTTCCTTTGATTTATGTCTAGTCTATAGATGAACTTTGTGTCCATCTCTTCAATGGACGTACAGATAATCGTTTACCCAACGGTTCTTCCGTTTCGCAAATATATCCTAATGTATCTTCCTCCATCCTGTCCTGTGTTCATTCTTGTTGTGTGTCAGGTTTTCGTTTTCCCCATATCACTATATCATGAATTTCACATCTTTCCCTTACTGATATATTTGTTTGGTGATCTCTCAAAGTGATTCCTAATACTTTTCGTAATATTTTGATTTCCACCATGCGTATTTTTTGTTGAGTTCTCTTTGTTTCCGTATGGTCTCTATGGCATAGGTTAGTACCAACTAGTAGCGCCATTGCTTTGTAAATTCTAACTTTGCTTTCTTTGTTTATATATGGTGCCGTACTACTTGGTATCCACCCCTAAGTATGTAAATGTCATTAACTGTTCAACCAAAGAGTCTCGAGCTTACAGGGGATTGGCTTTTTACTTACCACTATGGATTTGGTTTTATCTGATGATATTCTTTCTGTATATTAATTTCCTCAAAGAGGGTGCTGTCACATTTCACCTTTGCAGCTTGTCCCCAATAGAGATTGGATACTGTTTGTATGTCATGATAATCTATGTTAAACTTTCTGATAGATAAGACAAAGATTATTATTATAATTGGATATTTAAAACATGAGACCTTTAAAAGATTTCGTGTCGGTATTTCAGTGACCAGTTATACAATACCAGTTAGTTTAGCAAGCAGAATATCGACATGTCTTCGTGGCAATTAACAGAAATATGAAAATTTCAACTGGCGTTTTAGTGTACACAGAGAATTAATTATCCAGCGCTTCGCGAATCGGGCCCTAAAATATTTAAGACTTAGTATTTTAGCGTTGAAAGTTAATTTAGGTAGAAGAACAGTAAGAAATGTAACTGACAGTTAACGTTTATTCCAGACTATAACACGGAAAATGTAGATGGCCGTTTAGTTTTGCTACACATTAATTAAAACATACTTTAAATGGATAATTAAGGATGTTAAGATATTTAGTCACATTATTTTACAGTTCAGTGAAAATACGCCTTAGGTAACAAGGCAAATATTGGGAATATAACCTGCAGTTTAATCTACTCAACGTATTAACTAATATATACGTAAATAAGTATTAAGCCATAGAAGATTTAATCCCATCATTCGAGTGTTTAGTAAAAGTTTCAGTTAGTTTAACCATCAGAACAAAGACATCCTGGTGACAGTCAGGGACGGCTACCTACCTCAAACCAAATACGGAAACTATAACTGGCCGTTTATTGTTTTAATCGGACACTTAAATATTGACTCTTAAGGAGTTTATGTCCAATACTGCAGCGTTCTATGATAGTAAAGTACTAATTAGTTCAGCCAACAGCATACACATATGTCTACCTCACTATTTTTAAGGGCTGTTTGGACCACACATGAGAATTTAACTAGCCGTTTAGTTTATCCGGCGGATTAACTAACGCACACACTAGCTGGACATTTAAATATCGGGTTTCAAACGGCACAGGGTGAAGGTTTAAATAAAGTTATCCCTTATTTTAGCCAACAGAAGAAAGACAAAGAACAGAGGCTAACCCAGAAAAATTATGGGGATTTTAAGCAGCCGTTTTGTTTATCTGCCGGTTTAACTCGTACTTTAACCTTCCAGTAGTCGCACGGGGTCTCACAGATCTGAAAATTGTTATTTCAGGTATAACTCTGTAATTTTTTGATCTTACGCTTGGCCGTTTTCGGCACCTTTCAATAGAGTTCTCTCTTATGCTCATACGAATGCGCATTAGTTTAGGTGTATTCTTTTGAGAGTTACCACCTGTGAGCCAAGTGAGGTGTCCTTGTAAGTGAATACATATTGATGGTGATGGTGATGGTTGAGCTGAGTTAAATCATTTAATTCTTTTTTTTACTCTAAATGAACCTTATTTTCATTATTTCAATAATGACATATGGCATTTTTTAAGTAATATTTGAAAAAACAAAAAATATTAAGATAATGTCTAGAAATGTACATTTTGCTGTGTTATTATTTTGTTAATTTTCAAATAAAGTTAGAAGTTAAAATTTTGTGACGAATGTGTGTTATTATCCTAATAAACAAATATAATCAGTAATGAGCAATATTTCTCAATTAGTATGAGAGCAAAAAATCAGAATACCAAGGGGTCTGAGAGACCTACTGCGACTACTGGTGTCCAGATAAAAGGTGCGACTACTGGAAGGTTAATATTGTTCCTTAAATGATTTAAACTTAGTATCGTAGCTGTTTGGGATAGAGAGAACCTACGCGTTTAGGTTATTTCAGATGTAGCTTCTGTCAGATATGATTTAATTTGCAAAACAAATTATGTCAACAAGTATTGCAATATACTTTTTACAATAAGAGTGTGGAAATCTGTCACAATATAAATAAATCTATCAATACTTTGGTATTTAATTGCCATTAAATTATATTACAAAATAGTATTGAAAAATTAGTAGTTGTATAATTATAAACAATAAGAAATCTCATATTGTCCACACATTTAATTAGTCGCTAAAACGCTGGATAATCTTTGAATTATTAAAAATAACTGCTTACTGTTGAAACAACAAATAAAAGGGTTTTATTAACATTAAAAATTGTTGAATGGATATATGGAACATTTTTCAGTATTTCCAGCACTAAGTTTCGTTATTAAAATCCCCGAAACTCTACTTCTAAAAAAACGCGGCTTCAAGATATTCCTACAAGATATCTGAAAAAAGTAAAAACTGCTTTTTCTTTTCACATTTTCGGAACAAAAACAAGAAATTAATTTTCCATAAAGCGAAACTTGGGCGATTCATATTTACCTACGGGATGTAGGTCGCGGAGGCGCCCATGTTACGTTTTATTAATTTTCTACAAAACAGCGAGAACTTAATCTAAGGATCAAAATTAAATTTCATTTAAAGCAAGTTCGGCTTTTGAGCCTCACCAGGGAGATCTTTTTGCTAGGAAACTGCTCCAGCGTTTTCACATAAAATCATCATTTTGGAGTAAGATTCACTGTGCCGTGTGGAGGGATGTAAAAATGAAATTTTAAGCGGCGGCAGGGTTTGACAGCGGCAAATTAAAAGCCGACACGCCAAAACCAGATAAAAACGCAATTTGAAATTCGTGCGAAGAAGAGGGGCGGATATAGTAAACAAAAGGCCACACACACGTTTCGTTTATTTTCTTTATTTAAAAACATGTGTCGGGTTTGGAAATATGGATAATAACAACTGCGACTCCTCGAAGTTTATTATTGTAATCACACATCATCCTGTGCAGCAGTTTAAACAAATATAATTACGTCGCGCGTAAATTAATACGGCGTAGGTCCAGCTGGGGGACATAAATATGTGCCTATATAAAGAAATCCTCGAGCAGACATATAACAGAAGCATTGTAATGAGTTTATTATTTATACACCGAAGATGATCTCATGCCACATTGACGGCGTCAATTCAATTACATGGTAAAAACATTAGCATGCTTGGGGTTAACAAACTCTCTGATCCAAATTCAAATGTGATTGAAAGCACTCGAGAAATGCCTTGTAAATAAATTCTGCAGAACTCGAAATTGCTGGCAATCCCGCCGGTTACAACTAGCAAAAGCTGAATTTCCCATGTAAAATAAGATTACAAGAAACAATTTGTTGAAGTGCAAAGTTTCGGAATTTGATATTATACGTATATAATAATAAATTTCCTACAAAGAAAATGCAATCAGTGTTAATTGTCAATTGGAACCAAGCGCAATCAATATTGAACACCTCGAATAAGTACAGGCATTCGTTATTTATTTGTAGAAAGGTACAATATTGTTATAAAAATGCGTGCACTTAACATTTTATCGTAAGTAATTACAACAAGTGATATTGATTTTACGGTTAACTTGGTTTTCATTGTTCGTAACTGCTAATTAAAGAAACAATTAATTATTGTTTTAATCGAATTAGTTAACTATGAAAGACCAAATATAATTACAATCAATTATTTGCAATTATCGAATCTTATCAGAAGTAATCGCGATTTTTGTGCTATTGGTCTAAAGGTATATTTACACTAACAGCTGCGTAAGGCATCAATACATTCTTATACTTTCACTAACAATATTTAAAATTATTTAACAGAAATGCATCAAAAAAGAAGGAATCATCGATAAAAAAATTGTAATCAGTCCATATTGATTATTAATCAGAATTCAAGAGAGTTTAATATCAGAAATACGTCACTGCTCTTACATAAGTGTGGACCAATTTCATTAAATTAAAGAACAGTCTCGATGCTTTTCAGTCAAAGAGAATTTTAACGCGTTCATTCGTTTATTAACATGTACTAGAAATAATTCTTTCAGTAGGGCTGTGCATTATTAATCGATTACTCTGACCTTCAATTACATATTTACATAATTACATGCTTACATAAATTATCTAATTAATCGATTATTTAGCTAAAAAGGCTGGCATCCAGAAGAGAGGAATAGAAAAGGCAGATCCTGGCAACAAGCAATCGTAAGGATTGTTAAAAAATAACGACAGATAATAATTTTTTTTTAACCATTTTGATTACTGCTTTCCATAATCACACAACCAGTGCCGTAACTAGGCAGGGGCAACAGGAGCACAGGCACGGGGCCCAGGTCGAAAGGGAGCCCCAGAGAGGTCCGTCATAAAAAAATTGACATAATATTTTTAAAAAATACCGCTCGAATAAAGCCCTACAACAAAAGAATATATCTATAGATCTTGCGACAAAATTAATCAATGGACTATGTTGCACTTTACAAGGACTTCGGGATACAGAATTTGAACAAAATTTTACGGATTCAAACAATTTACCTTCAGCAATGAATATGGATATTAGATTTTCTAAAAACGTAATAGGCGAGTTAAAGAAGGAAATATGTAGTATGAATCCTGAAGATTTGTTTAGAATGTAAATGTAGAGCGTACAAATGATATTCTACTAGCTGAAACAGACTGGCGTTCGTCATCATCATCATCATCATCTGACATATGAACAAATGAAAAGTACACATGCCGATTTTTCTTTTTCTTTGTTGTGAAATTCAAGTTTTAAATTTGAAGTTTTTGGATTGATTGAAAACCCTAAATCTGTAGCTCCCCTTAATATATTGCAGGCCATTTATAACTTTGAATTAGTAGAGTTATATCAAAACATCGTCGTTGCCCTACGGCTATTTCTTACTCTTCCCGTTTCTACTGCTTCGTGTAAGACGAGTTTTAGCAAATTAAAATGAATTAAAACTCATTTAAGATCAACCATCGCACAAGAAACACTGTCAAATCTGTCAATAATACAGATTGAATACAATATTGCCAGTTTGGAATTGAACATCAAACAAAAACAGAAAAAGAGGTAGGCCAAGAACATCTTGGACACGCGGAATAAAGTAAGCAATGGAAAGAAGAAATCTAAACGAAGATCTATCGCAAGATAAAGCCGAATGGCGTTTGGGATGTGGCAGACGGCCGAGGGTGCTGTAAAAAAGTCGCTAGAAATATAATATAATATACGAGGGCCAAGCTACAATTATTGAGAATAGAAAAATCTAGTTAACCATGCAAAACAAATTGTTGTTTATTAAATAGTGCATTCTTTTATCTGTCAATGTCAGTTTAGTTTGTGAAATTCGGTTGAATAGTGTTTGAGAATTAACCAATTGAATAAGCTTCTGTTATCGAAAAAGTGGAATTGTCACGAGAGAACTTTCGGATAATGATTTACTATGATTTCAAGAAAGGCTTGAGCGCGTATGAGTGTGAGGAAAGTTTGAAATCGGCGTTTGGGGATCTCGCACCATCATTAGCTACAGTTTATAGGTGGTATAAGGAATTTGAACGAGGTTGCAACTCGGTTGTACACAGAAAAGGAGCTGGCCCGCCTTTAACTGCTGTTAACCCCGAAAATATTGCTGCAGTGAACAAGATGGTGGAAGAGGACAACCGAATTACCTATGCCATGATAGAATCCAAACTGAAGATTGGATCCTCGCAAGTGAGATCAATATTGCACGAACATTTACATTTGAAAAAGGTTGTAAGTCGGTTTGTACCCCATCATCTGACAGACATACAAAAAGCAGAACGTGTTAGAATTTGCCAACAAACTTTAGATATGTTGAATGCTGGAGGTCATCAAATTATTAGTAAAATTGTTACTGGTGATGAAACCTACATACCATTTTTGATGTTCCCACTCGCCAAGAAAGCCGAATATGGATACATGAAGATGAGGAAACCCCTACGATGGTGAAAAAACAGCGAGCAATGAAGAAAGTTATGTACGCAGTATTTTTTAGAAGCACGGGTCTGGTGGCCGCAATTAAATTAGAAGAGCAGAAAACAGTTACCGCTAAATGGTATGTTGAAAAATGTTTGCCTACTGTGTTCAATAAAGTGCCAAAAAAGGGAATCATGTTACATCATGATAATGCATCGAGCCATACAGCAGCTATAACTCTTCAGTATTTAGCTGAAAACAAAATCAAAGTTATAGAACATCCTCCTTACTCGCCAGATTTGGCAATGTGTGACTTCTGGCTATTTTTTGAGCTCGAAAAACATTTGCGAGGGAAAAGGTTCCAGTCAGAAGAAGAGATTGATATCGCTGTTAAGTCTTATTTTGATAGTATTCCTAAAGACAGCTGGCTGAACGCTTTTAAATTATGGAAGGAGAGAATGGTCAAATGTATTATTGTGAACGGCAATTACTTTGAACATATTTAAAATAAAAATTCTGAAAACCTGTATCAATCTTTCCATTCTCAATAATTGTAGCTTGACCCTCGTATAATATTGCCAAAGATATTAATTTTGATTAATTGATTGATGAATTCACCGAAATGAAGACTAGAAGAGTTCAATTAATATAAATTTTAAATACATATTCATACAATTGGAGATTGTATCTGTTTTTGACCACATATTCGGTTTCTACATATTTCAGATGATTATAAAACAATATCCGCAGAAGAAATCAATTTCTGCCTTTTTTTATATGACATTTAAATATACAATTAAATATGACAATTAAAAATATGTGGGTGTGGAGAAGAATGCTCAGAGTTCCATGGACAGCACGTAGAACAAATGTTTCCATATTAAATGAAATAAAACCTAAACAGAGGCTTTCTACCACTATATATGCCAATATACTGAAACTCTTTGGCCACATCACTCGCAGAGATGATTTCGAAAAGTTCATGGTCCAAGGAAAACCTAACGGCAAACGAAGGAGAGGAAGGTCACCAACTCGCTGGATTGACACAATTGAAACTCTTTTGAATACCAATGTTGAATAGGCAGTAAGGAATACCGGCAACAGAGAACCTTGGCGCGACACCATCAGAAGAGTTACAGCACAACTTGAAGAGAACTAATAACCATAATCACCACTCATCTGTAAATATGGACGGAGTCGAGGAGGAGGATGACAATTAAAATGTTTTGTGTGAGTGTTTTATCAAGACTCGGATAAATCATTAGGAAGCTGGAGCTCAAAACTATTGTTTAAGGGAAAAAGGTAAGCACCTTTATTTAATTCGTAATATATAGTGTTAGTGGAGGCCAATTATAAATTCTTGATCAGTTCCCGAAAAAACCTAGTTACGGCCCTGCACTTTTATAATACAGTCGAACTTTGGTAAGTCCAACCTCTATAATTCAATTTTTTTTAATACTCGAACTAGAATCAACAAAATGCTTATTCCAATGTTCATATGTTTATATCCATAACTCGAATTTCAATAAGTCGAATTTTTAGAAAAGTAAAAACTTTTTATAATGCCGCAGACTAGGTTTCCTCTTGGTAAATATTTCTGTAACTCGAAGTTAAATTTCTAAGAAATAATTGTGGGTTTTTACCCCAATGCTATACTGACTTATGGCAATCTTTGACTCAATTACCATTTACACTTTCAGCAAGTGTAATTGAATTGAACTTAAATAGTATAGTATAGCATTCATTGTAGATGTCGAGCACCGTGTTTTCCATTCGTGCAATATAATCAAGATTAAACATGTACGCTATTGTTGCGCCATTTTTGATAACTTGAATTTTCGATAATCAAATTGTTCTTTATTGCCCCTCAACTTTGACTTATCGAAGACTGTAGTTTTCAGGTAATATCTTTCACGTATTTTGAAAACTTCGTCATTGCTCGGTACGATTTTATAGTCACATCAATAATGTTGTAAGACTGTAGAATTCTTTCGGAATGTGACAAATTGCTGTTAGGAAAATTCGCCCCAGAACTAAATGGCCGCCTCCACACTGACGAGTAAATACTTTTTGGCATTGATATATCTTTACAAGAGTTAAATTAATTTTTCACTCCATCACATATCCACGTCGTTTATTTGGTAATCTAAGTTTTTAAGAAAAATAAAAAGTTTGTGTAATACAACCTATCGATAAACTACGAAAATGTTATTTTAATTTATTCTCATGATGATTTTGTTTGTAGATTCCTGATATCATTCAAAGTTGGACAAAACATAATAACTAAGAACTTTAAAATTCTGTGACCCTACCAGAGATTTTCCCCGTGTTTGCCAACATAGTATTCGTTGGTTAAAAGAGAACAATTAGGGAGCTTAAAGGCAGCTATTAAACTGTTGGTGTAGATTTAATATGTTCTATATTTCTATAATGGCAAAAATAAATCTCTTTATCGTATCTTCTATTGAATTCATACCAACAAAAATATTAAAGTAACTTTTATTCATGGCCAATTTGCCTCATTGATAGTAAATTGGCGGTCAATTAGCCGCGATCAGACTGTCGGAATCATTAAATTGGGGCTACAATTATTTATATATTATTTTAAAAAATTAATACTTTTGCTGTAGAAGAATATTATCAAAATGTCTGCGCCTACGACATCAGATCCGTGTTGCCGCAATAGCCTAATGGTAAGTCGCACTACCGTGCCCGGTTGGTCCTTTAAGGGGATTTGTTCCGAATTGAGTAGGAGCTTAACTTCACTCCTTCTAGAACAAACCGGGCGCGTCCCACTGGCTGATAGGGAAAATTCTACAGATATGTAGGACAGGTGCGACTAAGGCCTCGCCAAGTAAGCACCCGCGGATCAATTGAGGACACACACAGCGTACGACCTAGAATAGGCTGCTGTACACAGCGACCGACAGATCGCCGGTATAAAAGATCATCTCTTGTTGACCAACAGCTTGAATGAATCGGGAAGAGGCAAGGCACTTCTTTGTCCCGGAGCTGAGAAATCGACTCCAAAGGCGGAAGAACTATTGATTAGTCAACGGCATAGGAATGCGGAAGAAAAGGAGATAGCACCACAGTAAAGATCCCTAGGCATAATCTCTAGCGCAGTAAAGATCCCTAGGGATAATCTTTAGTATCACCATGGAATGGCTATGTTCAAAACAAAATATTCCGGAGTTTCAAGTCGCTCGATCGGATCTCCGGGGGGGGGGGGGTATAACCAAAGTCATGAAGTTGAAGAAGAGACAAACAGAAAGAATAAATATGAAAATATGCACATGGAACGTAAAAACCATGGCACAAGCTGGGAAAATTAATAATACTATCCAAGAAATGGAAAAATTAAGAGATTAAAATCATGGGAATAAGCGAAATGCCAGGATCAAACTATTGTGATATCAATATACATCTCAGGCACATCCATTGGACAATATCAATATGGTGCAGGAGTAATAGTATGCAAATCAGTTGCAGAAAGTGTCACAAATTTTATACCAGTCTCACAGAAATCATGCTATTGCAAATAAATGCTAAACCTACACAAATAAACATTATTCAAGTATGCCCCAACGATAGACCACACGGATGAAGAAGTGGAAGAGTTTTATTCTCAGATCATAGACATATTGAAAAGGCTGCCAAAACAGGACCTAAATATTGTAATGGAAGATTTCAACTCAAAAATTGGTAAAGGGCGTGAAGGTGATTTTATAAGCCCATATGGACTAGGAGAAAGGAATGACCGTGGTAATCAATTGAGCATATTTTCAGGAGAACAAGGATTCGCAATAATGAATACATTTTTCACACTTCCATCAAGAAGACTATATACGTGGAAGCATCCTAAAAAGTCACCGGAAAACACAATTAGAAATCAGATTGACAATATCCTTATAAAGAAAAGATACAGAAACGGCAGCATATGTGTGAAAACGGGCGCAACCGAGTTCCCCTAATGACGTGATTAGGAGTTAAGACCATGGTCGAGTTCCCCCAATCCTAATCTTAATGCACTTATCATCAAGTCTTTTAAGTTACTCAAGAAAGGTATATGGTTATCTAAAAATTTTGTTTATTTCAATTGGTGTATAGTTTCAAGGGACGTTTTCTTACGTTTAGTATAATTTGTTTTTGCAAATATCACAGACATTACAAATATAAGAAAAAACATGTATCATCAGCGGCGATCAACAATGCCACCGCTGCCAAAAAATTGCAGCGAGACTCACAATGTTCTAAAGATAATAGCTACGGAAACAAATAAAAAGGAGCCATTTTTACTTATTAATGATGCAAGCAGCAATATAATAATATTTTCGTGCTACACTAATTTACGTTTCCTTAGTTCCGTGGAATTTGTGTACATGGATGGCACTTTTGAATATTGTGCGAAATATTTCATGCAGCTGTTTACGATTCATGGGTATAAAAATGGGCAGTATGTACCTCTAATTTTTGCTCTTTTACCAGACAAAAATAGTGCAACCTATTTAAAACTTTTTAATTTAATTTGTGAGAAATTAGAAGCATTTAAATTATCGTTTGCACCAAAAAGTATTGTGATAGATTTTGAGCTAGCTATTCATCGCGCTACCAAGGAGAAGTGGCCAGAAGTTGCAGTGTATGGTTGTTTATTCCACTTAGGGCAAGCTTGGTACAGAAAACTGAAGAGTTTGGGACTGTCTACAGAATATAAAAAAAAGGATTCAGAAATAGGGCAATGGCTACGTTATTTGTTTGGTTTACCCTATTTGCCAGCTAGTGAAGTGAGCTACTGCTTTATATTTGATTTCATCAACGATCAACCAGCAGACGAACGTATCACACAATTCTGCGATTATTTAGTCGATAATTATGTTTCCGACGAAAGTGTATTTCCACCCAGTATGTGGGCTTCTATGAACGCTAGCATGGCTCGTACCACAAACGCTTGCGAGTCATTTCATTCCAATTTTAATTCAAGTTTTTATCATTCTCATCCTGACATTTATAATTTTGTGAGAACACTGCTAAATTTTCAAACCGGCAGTACCTTAAAATAAATACTGCTAATAAGGAAGGTTCAAAATCTGTTTTTCGAAGGGTGGTACAAAGAAAACAACAGTTTTTAATAGAAAAATTTCTTCAATATTCTACCAACCAATTAACGAGATTTGAGTTGTTAAAACGTTGTCCTACAGAAACAAAATTTAAATTATGTGTAATCTTTCTAATCTAATGCTTATTTTTTTTATTACTATTTGTATGGTGTTTACAATTTAAATAATTTTAAATCTACTACAATATATATATTATTCTTTATATATCTATTTGTATTGTTTTGTTTGTGTGCATGTGCAAGTATGTACAGTACATGTTATATAAATAAAATTTTTCTTAAAACAAATGATTTCTATTTTATTTTTACATTGTGTAATATATTAAGTTACTTTTGAAAGTGTAGACCTGGACATTTTAATCCCTGTTTTGCAAGTGAGGGGATTAGGCTCAGGGGGATTAGGGGAACTCGGTTACTCCGGTGAAAACATATCCAAGTGCCGACATACAATCAGACCACCACCCGTTAGTGGGTACTTTCAGAGTCAATCTAAAAAGAATATGAAAGAAAATTGTTGGAAGACACGATTTAAGAAAATTAAAAGAACTTTTGATAAGGACTAAAGCAGAAACAAGACTGAATGACGAACTTAGATTAGTGACTAATATCTCAAATATTGAAGAAGAGATTGTAAAAATAAATGGCACCGTAGAAAGTATCAAAAAGGAACTACTAAAACCTGACACCATAAAGAAAAAGTCATGGATAACGAATGAAATTCTCCAAATGATGGAAAACGAAGACTTGCGAAAAGAAATCCAGAAGAATATATCAATAAAATAATCAAGAAGAAAATAAGAGAAGCTAAAGAAAAGGAAACAAGAGAACAATGTGATGAAATAGAAGCTTTACAATCACGATATGAGATGGATAGAAAATATAATACTAGATCTGTGAACAAATTAGTGGACAATGAAGGAAAAATTATTGTCAATATGGAAGAAATCAAAAATACGTGGAAAAGCTACATAGTAAAACTATTTTATGATAATAGACCGAATCCTCCCCCGACAACTATGAAACAGGACCAAGAATACTGGTAGAAAATGTAATAAAAAATATGAAAGAAGGAAAAGCTTCAGGACCAGACAATATACAGACAGAGTTTCTGAAACTATTAGATGAGGATAACGTGAAATGGTTAATATCTTTGTCAATTATATTTACGACTGTGGAAATATACCAAAGGAACCGCTTAAATCAGAATTCATTACATTACCCAAAAAGTCGGGAGCTGAAAAGCGCAGTGAGTACAGAACAATAAGCCTCATGAGCCATTTCTAAAAGTATTCCTTAGGATAATCCACAAAAGAATATATAAACTATGCGAAGAACAAGTATCACCTACACAGTTTCGGTTCAGAAATGCAATTGGAACACGGAAGCCCTATTCAGCAACCACGTTCTATTTCAACGATGTAGGAATGTAAATTGTGATGGCTATCCTTGTTTTATAGATTACCAAGGCTTTTGACTGAGTTCAACATCAGAAGATGACAGACTGCACCAATGAAAGTAGAAGAAGACATGAAGATTCTAAGGGGAGTGAGACAGGGATGTATTCTGTCCCCACTGTTGTTCAAAATATACTCGGAATATATGTTCAGAGAAGCCCTAGAAAATACATGGATAGGAATTCTTTTAAATGGAGAAAGACTAAACAATATCAGATATGCAGATGAGACGGTTATTTTTGCCGACAGCCGAGAGAATTTACAAATACGAATGAATAGTGACAGACAGCAGTCAGAAACAAGGACTTGAGATCAATATCGCTAAAATGAACATTAGTAAAAACAATATCCCCAGATGTCATCTTATGATAAATCAAAAACCTATTGCACGAGTGAAAAAGTATACAGACCTCGGTACCACCGTCAATGACCAATGGGATCATTCACAAGAGATACAGATCCGTATTGAAAAGGCCGGAGCTGTGTTCAATAGAATGAGCGCCCTTTTCAGAAGCCACGACTTGACAATAAACTCAAAATAAGATTTCTGCACTGTTCTTTTATGTGGGGCAGAGTCATGGACCTTGACAGACGCAATAGAAAAAAGACTGGAAGCATTCGAATTATGGTTCTACCGTAGGTTACTAAGAGTGTCATGGATAGAGCGGGTCACGAATGACGAAATTCTACAAAGAATGGAGAAAGATAGAGAAATATTGACTACAATAGAGACAAGAAAGCTCCAGTACTTCGGACATATTATGAGGAATGGAAGCAGGTTCCAACTATTACAGGTTATAATACAAGGAAAAGAAGGGTTGGAAGAAGAAGAATATCATGGCTCAAGAATCTGAAGACCAACTATTATAGGTTATAATACAAGGAAAAGTCCAAGGAAAAAGAAGGGTTGGAAGAAGAAGAATATCGTGGCTCAAGACCTGAAGACCTGGTTGTCTATGACTACAACACTATTCAGAGCAGCGGTTAATAAAGTAATCATAGCCAAGATGGTACCGACATCCGGAACGGATAGGAACTACAAGAAGAAGAAGTCACACTAAAAATACACGAACATGCATATATGATTACGCTTCTCCTATACCTATTATAAACTCGCAAACGCGTTTATCAACGTAATAGAAAATTAAATATTAGTACATTGCTATTGTGACAAGTTTTAATTATTGTCGGGTGATGCACAAAAAATTTCATCTTTTTTACGGTGAATGCGAATACCAAACGTTATCCACGGATATCAATTATTACAACTTTCTCCTATTTTCCATGTTAAAATTCTATGTTCTAATTGAACTAATATACACGGTATATTTTGCTATTTCGTGTATGTCCGCCCAGCAAAACCCAGTTAATGAAACCGAAATTTATATTAGCATAAAAATGAAACTCCTCATAAAGGTTTCCCTTTAATGCGAAGAGGAACATATTATTTTCCGCTCTACAAAACCTTTTTCGTTAATATCTTACGTAAGGCATATACTAATGTGGAAAGTTTACTCGTGTCCGGAAATAGCTTTCAGAAGATCTAAGTGGTCGGGTGTTTATTATGAGACGAAAGGAAAATGTTCGGTCAACGCACGACTTATTGTAACAATTAAAGACGGGAATTGGCACAACTGCGGCCAACGAGCGTAAATGTTTGTGCTTTGCGTTTCCAAGATTTTCGCGAGCGCCATTAAGCGCCCAGAATAAACCGATACTGAGAAATAGGTGAAATATTTTCTAAGCTCTAAATACAAAGCTCTTGACTGATTCAAGCACTAAAATTAGAAAATTATACGTAATTGAATTTTAAAGATCATTTGATGTTAAATAAATACCCATAAACTATTTTTTCACTAGACTATATAAATTTTCGTTATAATCCGCTTCCTCGTAGCTTTAGTTTCGAGTGCACACTAAAATACATAGGCGTTAAAGAGTGCGAGATTTTAAATGTTGAAAATGATTTTTTAGGCGCTACTAAATCGCAATTTTTCAGATGATACTTTGCAGATTTTTTTAGATAAAATGCCACTATAGAGCTGTGCAAATAGAGGCCACAACTGTGTTTGTCGATTCTGTGTTTACATAACTTCTCACATTAACGAATATGAAAACCGAAAAGCTGACAAATATAAACAGGATACAAAAAAATGTTTTTTTTTTGTTAGATTAACACATTTTAACAAAGCAAAAACATTACAATTTCTACGTATCCACATCATTGTTGATTGTTGTGGAGACAATGGAGAATGATGATGTTACTAATGTGTAGTATGGCGCTCACAAAAACTCGTCATTTTTCTACTTATTACCGCAGCTGTTGTTTAATCTGACGAAACTAGCAATTATAGCTGTCACGGATCCTGCTACGAGTTCAGATACATTAGGTAGACGCCAGAGCATGGTTTCCCGAGCGCACTGTAATTAATTTTACACTTTTTATACATCACCAGCAGGAAAATGGAATTTATCTAAAGCTTTCTTTAAAATGCAGAAACAGTTTATTCAGAACCACAACGCGTTAGTTGTACGTTTTCAAAGGGATTTTCCATATGTTAATTAACTGTCTTCAGTTATGTTACTATTAATATTTCAAAACGGGTTTGTTTGAAGTCAAAAGGTTAGAGTTGCACCGATTTAGGCAAACAAGAAATCAGTTAATTGTTAATCAGGTATTACCATAATGAGCTGACAAACTGCATATTATCTGTTAGTCAAGTAAGCTAACTTACCGATTGTTCCTTCCACCCTAAAACAAGAAACTCGTATAGGCCTAAAATAATCGAATCGATTTTCTCAATATAACCCAATCCCAAAGTTCAGCGAGTTAATAGTAATGCGATACGTTAAATGCTTATTTGGGTTACATTTCTTCAAACTAATGGAGTTTTTGCTAAAACTATGTCTCTCAAATGCAAAAGGGTGGCCGATGCATAGCACCTCGGATTTCTAAATTAATCCCCATAGTCTATGTCTATACCATAGACTCTATGGTATAATATGTAGAAAGCAAACCTTAGAACGACGCTCCCCGATCAACTATTAACATAATGGGTGATGATTTTAGTTGTCATTTAAACATATGTTTGGAATTAAACGGCAAAAATCCACTAAAATTGCCAAAATTTCTATTCAGGCCTTGTTTGCTTTTCAAAGTCATGGTTGGTTTTATTACTAAGTATGTGGTATGTACACACACATACTACACGTATTAGCAAATGTCCGCAATAAGTATTAAAAGTTCGTTGCTCTATTGCATGTCGGCTATCTTTCAAATGAGTAAGTAAAAAAATGTAAATTCAGTTGTTCCGTCGAAACTAACATTTTTTTGTGTTCGTGTCTGTTCTCAGTAGCAGAGACCTGGTGCAACACACAGAAGCGTTCGGAATTCGAACCTCACATTAAATTCGTCTGCGAGTGGAAAGCGAGTGCGGCTGACGATAATGCGAAATCGTAACCACTCGAATACAGTTTGCGATCTCCACATATCCAAGTGCACTCCCGTCGAAGCGATGGAGTAATATTACAAACGCATCAACAAATTTATATCATTCGAGCATTCCCCGAATCCCCGGGCTGAAGTATGAAATCAAATTAACGAGGATGCTTCGAAAACAAACATCTGAGTTCCAACGCAAGTAAATATTTGCTGCTGCTAGGTATTTTAGGAAAATCAATTCTAATTTTATAGACTGCTTAAGAGTTCCTTATTTTATTTATCGACAACTCTAGCAGGCTCTATAGCAATACTGATAAAGAATGTACTTTCAAACCAGACCACCACCAACAATAATACGAATAACTATGAAAAAATTGTGACATGTAGTTATTTTTAGTAGTATCAAATGTGGTATATTTTCTTACAAAGCTACAGATAATTAGAGGATGTGTAAAACCTTAACTTCCTGCCACCGCAAAATTGATGATAAGATTTCCGTGATTACCTGCAAAAAAAAAGACAACATAAGAATTATATACGAGACCACATTGTATATTAAATTTAGATCAACTACAGTACACTCAAGATTATGTGAACAGAATAAAATCGAGATTGTTCATATTATAGTAATTGCTCACACGAATGGGATGGAGGATATTCCAATTAGGTATCTCTACAACAACAAATCAGTTTTATGTAATATATTCATAATTTACAGTCTACGAATATGTGTTATGTACAAAGCAGCAATGAAATCTAATTTATTTTTTTATTATACTGCTAGACACAAATTCTGTGATAAAAATATACTCGACAGGAACATTTTTTTCGTGATTCACTAAAAATTTCTATAAATAAATATTTAGAAAATACATGCATTATATAACAGATGTGAAGGCGATCAGGATTAACCTAAAGTTTTAAATTAAATGTGTATCAAAGAACTTTAATAAAGAAACTAATTTCTATTTAACTTCACTTGTAGATACTTTTGTTCAATGCCCAGTAATACAGTCATAATTGTTAAATGAAATCTATCTTTAAAACTCTACTAAGTGTATTCACTTGCAAGTCCGATATTTTTAGAACCATACAGACTCACGCCATCCTTCCCATAGCAACTTTTATTTATTGGTATTGAAAGAACAACCGTAGTTTAGCGATTCCAATATACTTTATAACATGGGGGGTTCTGTTAAGTACCAGAAAGTTGTATCGCTTCCAGTGAAATTTGAAATGAAAATTAATATTTATTTATTTCCTTTCATACACATTTACATGCATGTAAACTATATAAAAATGTGGGTTTCAGTAATAGACAAAAAATAAAGCAGTCCTTATTTCGCTGACCCCAGATAGGTACAGTTAAAGTGATTTGGGCTACCATCAGAAAATGATGAATTCCTTAGTTACGGGATTTATTCTAGTTACAACGCGTCTTGTATTTAACTGATGTTCCTATTCACGGGTAGGTCAATGATAAAACTGATGTTCACGTTACTTCGAGGGTTGCCTTTTATATTTAGAGATTGGGCAACCCTAGTGGTGCCATCTGGCAACTGATGTCTCTATGGTAAAGTTTGACATTTTTGACGGTATACGTACTCAGAACGTTTTGACGTACGAGCGCTATTAACTTGAAAAATTCATATCGGCCAAAAAAATGGAATTAAATCGTGAACATTTTTGTGCGATTATTTTTTACAACTTTCGACGTGGATTAACTCAACAACAGAGCATCGACGAATTTCGTGAAGGTCGTCCAAAATCGGTTGTTGTTCCCAAAAACATTGATGCGGTGCGTGAACTGATACTGCAAGATCGTCATTGTGAGATTGAGTTATCCTTGGACATTAGTGGGACCAGCATACATTCAATATTGCATGAACATTTGGCCGTAAAAAAGATTTGTTAGCGTTGGATCCCACATAATTTGACAATCGCTCAAAAACAAGCTCAAATTCGATCGTGGTGCTTCAAAACATGTGTATTACATCGTGACAGGTGATGAATCGTGGACCTGCGCGTATGAGCCCGAAAGTAAACAGCAGTCGACTATATGGGTCTTCCAAGGCGAGCCAAACCCAACAAAAGTCGTTCGTTCTCGAAGCACTTCGAAGCAAATGGTCGCCTGTTTTTTCGGAAAAACTAGACCGTATCATTGGTGCAACGTATAACGGTCAATTCTGAATGGTATCTGAATTTGTTTGCCACAAGTCTTTGGAGAAATATGGAAAACCAACCGCCGAAGACGGATCATTCTTCACCACGACAATGCGAGCTCTCACACATCGGCTCGAACATGTGACTTTCTGATCACTCACAACGTCGATTTGATGAGTCATCCGCCGTATAGACCTGAGTTGGCACCCAATGACTTCTTTTTATTCCCGAACATCAAAATAAATTACGAGGTCAACGTTTTTCGACACCTGAAGAAACGGTTAATGCGTTCAAAATGCATGTTTTGGAGATATTTCAATACGAGCGGAAAAAGTGCTTCGAAAATTGGTTCACATGCATGCATGATCTTCATGGAGAATATTTTGAAACACAATAAAGCCATTTTCGATGATAAATACTTATTTTTGTTCTATAATCCAGAAATATAAAATATAAAAGCCAACCCTCGTATGCCAACAACAAAAATGATATTTTCGTGATTGTGCTGTATTCATAAAACGACCAACCATTTGACCAGATGATATTTATATAAAACACAACAATATTATAAATATTCTAAAATATATTTATTACTACAAGCCATGCTGAGGTTTGAGAAAACTTTCCCAGAGTTCCCGAACCTCGGGTCGAACTGGCCTATAAAAATGGTGGCTGAATGTTATTAAGATATTTCTTAGGGTTCACCTCCACATAACCTATCAACATTGCAATTTTGTAGACAACCTGTAAAATATATCCATTAGAAAGATCATTGCATATCCTTCTGATACGACTGGTGATATTAAAACAACGGCAAGTCACCTAATATTTCTATCAACATCTAATAACTTCGGAACTTGTAGCTAGGTACATGGATCGGGGTCAATTACAACTAAATCAAGCCATTTTGAATAATTATATTTAGAAAGAATCTGCTTGTCCGACCAGAAAATAGCAACTAGGCCAACATGTTATAGTATCAAATCAAGGAAGTAATAACATCGGGAAATTAGGGGATGCAGACAAAACCGAAACCAAAGACATTATGGAAAATATGGAAAATTATGGCAAATGCGGAAAATTACTGGAGAAATAAAGGAACTCATAAACCGGATAATTTTGATGGGGTACAAGTTTCAATCTCCTGTTTATTTCTTGCATTAAAAGGATTAGCTATTCCCGAATGATTGAAGATTATTTTAATGTTCCTTTTTAGTTTGTTTTCAAGCGGGACAATAACAAGAAAATATACAGCAGCCATTAAGGCGCAACTTCACTAATTATACAGAATAAAATATAGAAGTTGTTTACAATGATAATTAAATAATTACGACGTTAAAATGAGCAGAGCTCTATTGAGGGTTTAATTTGATCGAAGTGACGACCGTTACTGCGAAATGTAACGAAAAGTCTTGTAACGTTAAAGAGAATAAATAATTAACTTGTAAACTCTCGCGAACAGGGCAGTTTAAGACGACAGCAGGATGGTGAAGACCTGCACAATATGGAACATAAAGTTTAGACAAGCCCCGGCGGTTGTGGGTTACGACATCCCATAGTCGTTCCAGTGGGAATGTTCCTTCATTAGAGCTGATGTGGGTGCAGGGTGGAGGCGGAAACGTTCTCAGACTAGCACTTGAAGACCGGCGTCTTCACAATATAACGACCGGCCCTTGTTTCAGCTTGTGTTACTCGAGATTTAATATACAAGTGGCTAAAGAGGCATCTGTCGCCAAAAACACCGCCCGCTACTGAGATATTATGTTACATCGCTCTTGCTGGCGACGACCGTTCGAGGGTTTCTCGGATGATTTCAGAATCCTAATAAGGTAGCAGAGCAACGATTTCAGCCTTTTCAGGCATTCGTTTCCTATTCCGCTTCGAGGAGGCGTTTCAGTTTCGGTCAATTCAGACAGACAAGCTGTGTGGGGCATAATCTCAGTGGCCTTAGAAACGGGTAGGGCAAGGGGACTCCGTAACGTCAAAAATAGCGGGGGCCGAGCCCCTCCAGGATTCGGCGAAAAATAGAAAGTAAATGCCTATAATATAATTGCCGTCAAGGAATTAAAATCCATCAAAATGTAAATGTAGAGGCAGATTTATAGCTGTAAGTAATACCAGAAGAAAGATCCAGGCGATAAAAAAACTTTTCAAAGTCTAAACGATAACAACAAACACAAGAATAAATAAACTTATTTTGTTGCTGCTTCGACCTTTTAAAATATTAAGGATATTTTCCAATATTTACAGTAACATAAAAGTTAACCTCACATTTCTGCGTGTGGGAAAAGTGTTTGGTCTCTTAATGATCCTAAATTTTCGTGAAGACTGTAAGCCTTCGTAGCTGTAATTCGATTAAAAATTTACTCGACAAAAGCAATTTAGCTTGACGGGAAATTCCGAGTAACACGATGTAATACATTTTGTATTGGTATACGTTATTCGTTGCTATGTATCGATGGAATAATGAAAATAAGATTAGTAGGACATTTTTCTGTTATGTTTTCGCTTATATCGAAATTTAAAAATAACGATGGAACTAAAATTAATTACAGCATCTTGGCATTGTTCTGAAAGGATATTACTTTGTAATAAACTAATTTAAATCCAAATATATTAGAAACGTAGGTTGATTTAGCCTATTTTTGACTATTTTAGCAGTTTTTTTATACTGTTTGATTTAAGATATCTTTTTGATTCGTTGTTAATGTGCATTTTTAGACTGTGCAGGACAAGAGCGGTTGATGAAAGCGAAAAGCCAATATAACAGGTTTCTGGTCTCATATTTTCGTATATACATATGCCTATTTTAGTTAGTGTAACATTGCCAGAATGACACGATGGTGGGTTTTTCATACCCGAAAGGACCCTAAAATTCTGAGAGTGTATGTATCATAATAAAACACAAATTTGTGAAATGTAAAATACAATACGTTTAAAAAAATAAATATATGTAAACGTAATCAGTGTCCACAGAAATTGTTACTACTGTATTAGCGAGTTCAGGTTTGGTATAAAAGAAACCCAGTTTCAAAAGATTTCCGAGGCCATTGCATAAACAACTCCTCTATGCCGTTAGTGTCTGATAATCAAAGCGATTTTTCTTTGCTAAGGAGGCTCGTTTCCGCGTGTTCCACTACAGAGTTCGATGATGATTTGCTTTGATGTACCCTCGGATAAATTAGTAAAGTTTCATCTGAAGTGAGTTCTCCGCTGAACTACCATTTTAATCGATAATTGGAAAACTTTGTCATATGAGAATGCTCACTTGTTGTAGTATTGGCGTTGCCTGTTAATTATTTTGGAACCCCAGGAATTATACATCGTAAGCGCCTTAGAAAATCTAGACCCTAACACAAATAAGCTGCTTTGGTAGCCTTAGAACCCCGCTTTGTAGCTACGCCGATAGATTTTGCCAACCACTTCATGGTTACGTAAGATGTTAAACTTTAGAGAAAGGAGAGAGCCCTTTTATCACTTTCCCTGCAGTTTACAGTTTAATTTCAAAACAAGAGTCAAGTTACGTTGAACTCTTTGACCTATCGTGAACTTAGTTACGAAATAGCGAAATTTGAATCTTCCAATAATTATTTAAGAATGAAATGGAAGTTCAAAGGCTCCTAACCAACCCATATCGCACGATGTAATTTAAACAATACGATAAAAAAATAATTCACATAAGTAGAGTATAATAAAACCTGCCAGAAAATCAAAATGTTATTTCACAAGTTATATTTCCACCACTTTGTAAGTAAACCTTAACCGTTATCTACAGTATTATACTTTTTATTTAAATTGTCAAGATTAGATTTCTCCGTTTGTCATTTAATGCCAGAACCATTAAATACATTAATGGTGTACGAATCCATTAGTTTGCCTGTCGCACCGTATCACACCTACGAGTTACAGGACACTTGCGCTGGTACTTGTATTACATTAAAAACGCACGAGCTTAAAACTAATGTTGGCTGTAGCATAATTGATTGAATCTATTTAATACCTCATTTTGCAAGAACTATAGTAGTATAAATTGGCAGTGTCCATTAGCCTCATATTATTGAATATTATAAATACAGTAGCGTTTTACATCCCTAAAGGTTAAATTATTATCTGGTACTATCAGAAGATCTAATTGCCCATATTGTTAATTGTGAAATAAACAGCGTAATTAAAATAGTATCAAATATTTTCATTTTTAAATTATTTAGATCAGTAGAGATGAAAACCATAAGAACCATACAGGAAGTAGCAAAGTGGATAAGAGACAAAAGAAAGAATTGGAGCAAACATATCAATAGAATGGAATAACATCGTCTATAGTCGTTGGCTAACGAGCGTGCATGATCGAGGAATGCAATTAACGGCGTCCTTCCGAGAAAATTTGGCTTCTTGATGCAGGAATCCCTGCCTTACTAGTCTGCATAAAACATTTCTGCATATCGCAGTTACGGAATGATCCAGGTTGTAATAAATATTATTAAAGCAAATAGTAGACTGCTTACTATTAAGATTCCTTGTAAGAAGCGAAATCCCCTTACTCCAGCCACCTCATGCACTCTCGTTAGCCGACGACAATGAGCAAAAAGAGCTAAGAAAGACTGTCCACGCGGGAGAAGAACCCAAGGCAAAACAAGGCAACAGCCTATTTAAAAAAGAAGAAAGAGAAGAAGAAAAACAAGAGGAAAGAGAATAAGAAAACATTTCCTTGGTGCTTCGTTAATTCTGAATATATTTCCCGTAAATCCTACTTTTTTTTACTAATTTTTCCTAGATTAACTTAGAATTTTGTGCAGATCCCGAGTTATTTTCATAATTTCTTCATAAGAATTTGCCTTAATTGCACGGTAATTCCTTAATTGCATTATTAATTAATTCTACGAAATTATGTGCATTACCGGCAAAAAATTATGTATATCTTCTCTAATGCATATGTGATTCTTCGTAATTTTATGTTTTTTGTGGTTGTTAATTTTTTCTTATTCAAATAAACAACGTTTTTGTAGATACAAACGTTAATTATTATATGCAATATTATATTCCACTATTGTTTCTTAATTGGCGTTTAATTATCGTTATTGCTTCTATTTCATTCTCATTTCTTAATTCTTCAACATTTCACATATCTTTTAGATCTTTTTTATAACTATCCAAATTTTCGCCGTATTTTTCGTAATTACTTTTTACTACTCGTGATTTTAAAGATCTGTCGGGCATTACTAACTCTTGTGTTATTCCGTAATTCCTATGTATTTAGGGTAATTCATACAGTTATCCGGATTTCTACTTCGAATTTCATCTAATCTTCAATGTTAAATTTAATTCAAATTTCTTGTAATTTACACCCTTTTTACATTGTTCGATGATGTTTCCTTTAATTCCTAGATTATTTTGTAATTCATGGGGCTATCTCGAACTACATACGGACACTCTGAATTTCCTTCGCGTTTCATCTAATCCCCTAGTACAAGAATTCCATGGTATTTCTTTACAGTTTCTCCCTAAATTTTCCAACTTATCCTTTTCTATAATTAATATAGACTTTTTATAGATTATTATTTTATTATTTGTTATATATTTGTTTGTATTTCCCTCTATTGTTGTTTTATCGTGCGAGATCTAGGACGCGGTTTTTCAAGCAATTCTATGCACTTAAGCTCTTAGCTTATTGTACACCGTAAGTATGAATTTTGCCTATCTAAGGTAGTTCTAACCCCCATAGTGATTTTTAACGTGTCACACATCGCAGTGGCACGGGACCTTGGCTTTGCTTATTACCCAACAAAAGACTCACTTTCAGTTTTTTTTTTAATTTAAAATCAAGTGGGCTAACCACAAGATCACCAAGGCCGGCTATTTCCGCTATTGACTATTCAATATTGCGTCATATTTAATTTGTATAAGCATTATATTTACAAAAAAAAAATTTCCCTTAATGTCCATATTATCCCTATAGTGTTTCCCTCCCAGGAACATCTTATTTTTCTTTTACGGCTTCCCTCCTCCTCGCTCCCCTTACACTCAGGAGGGTTCGGTGACACCATTGGAATTGAAATTACATGGAATCGATAACGATTCTGTAGTTATCCCTGTCTTGAGGTAGATGGATGGCATCGTGTAACTCTGTATGTAGCAGATCTTCAACTCAATTAGACCAAGGAGTTGGCGATCTGTCTCTTGGCCTCTTGCCTTCTGCCTTGTCTTCAATCATAATTTTTTCGATTGTTCCTGTTCGCCTGGAAATATGACAAAGATATTGAAGGTAAGAGCGATTGATCATTCTTAGCAATCGGATGGTGATATGTAATCCATCCAATATCGATGTATTCGGTCCTACGTTCCGTCCACGATGCTCTGAGGACAGTCGGTATACCCACATTTCGAAGGCTTCGATGCGGGATTTGTCTCACTTCTTGAGCGACCACGTTTCTGATGCGTAGGTGGCTATGGGGAATATGAGCGTTTGTGCTAGTCTAAGTTTTGTGTTCTTATTGATGGCGGTGTCCTTCCAAATTCTGGTAAGTTTAGTGGTTGCCGATCGCCCGATGTTTATTCTGCATCGTATTTCACTTTCGCTCCCTCCGCTGTTCGTTAATAGAGAACCACTTCAAAATCTGCAACGTTCTACAAGTGGTACGAGTTGTTGTCCGCTCTGTTCACGATAATGACTTTGATCTTGTTATTGTTCAAACGCAGTTCGTATTCCTCACTTATCCTGGTCAGCCTCCTCATGGTATCGTCAGCGTACCTCAGATTATTGAACTTCCTGCCGCCGACTGAAACACCACCTCCACATTCATCGAGCACTCGTCTCATTATATACTCACTGTATATGTTAAACAAAATCGGTAAGAGTATTATACATCCCTGTCCAACTCCAACTTCAATATTAAATCTAGCCGAATATGTTCTTCCAATTCGCATTTTAGCTGTGTTACGCTCTTATAGAGATTTTATGAGGATTATTGGGAGGTGAGGGGTTCCCATTTCCCTCAATATTTACCACAAGAACTCCCACTTGACTTTGTCGAACGCCTTGGAATAATCAACAAAACACTTGCGGCTTACTCAACGTTATAAATCATTAACTCATTTAATATAGAAATGTGTCGATGTCCAAAATATTTGCGTATATACAAATATGTTAAAAAAATGGTTTGCCTATTACAGGACACAATGGTTACTTTCAAGTGCATTTCCACATCTCAATTTTCTCCGCTAAAGGTAATAATTCGCTTTTATTTCAATTTTCACGCATCGAGTCATAATTTCGCTTTCAAAACCATGCAAGACGACCTTCCTTTTTTAAGCTCGTTAACTTTGAAAACAATACGTTATGAAATTTTAATGTGTCTGTTGCCGCAACCACCTGCCACTAAATTAATATTGCGTTTCCTTGCATGAAAAGTTAACTATCAGAAATCGATTACGAAGTTTAAATAAACTGTAACTTTAATTTTCAAATCAGTTTTCTCGAAATAATCTTCATAACTTCAGCTTAAACGCGCGTAAACACTTTCCCGGTTGCGCAATGTAATGAATGAAAAAGATGAAGGCAAAAAAAAGCAAAAGAAATTTTAAATCAGATCTGAAATCGTTCTTTATGCGAACAAATTTTACTTTTTGTTTAAAAAATATACTGCGAATCTCACAATGAACCCGCGGTTGCCTTCCAGATCCTAGATAAACGGCGAACGTTGTGAACTGAAAGGGAATAACAAATACTCTCATCAAGCTTCGAGGTTTCCACGAACAATTTTTCAACCCGAGTGGTGTCGAGATTTTCCTGCCATTTTAAAATCAACAGTTGTTTGAATTTCGAATTTACTACCGCAGCAGAACCTTACTTCGTTGAATGGTTCGTCCGAGAGTGGAATTAGCTTCACTTGTACAACAAAACCAAACAACCTTGCTAAATATGGCAAACTCTAATTAAGAGCAGAACGACTGCAAGTTTAAAATTGAAATTGCGCAATGCAGCGGGCGTCTTAATGGTATGGATTGAGAACAACATCCGCAATTCATCATCGCATACGTTTTTCTAGCAGAAACGAAACGCTTTTATAAGCGTTGAGTAATGCATTTTGCAATTATTCATGCAGAATCCCTATTCCGCAAGATTTTACTGCTTGGTGATGTTCCCTTTCAATAGATGTGCCGCAATGCTAAGTGGAATAACATTTACGACAGAAAGTTTTGTAGAAGTGTTGCAAGCAGATATTTCACGCTGTTGGTGTATAGTTAATGCGAATAAGTAGTAGGAACAAACGGGTCGGCTCCAATGAAACTCGTCTATGAAACTTTCATGTATTAAGGGTATGTACTATTATTAACCACGCTCTGTGTTGGCGCTGAAAGGATTACGAGACGTGTCAACTGTAGCGGGCTAACCGGAAGATTTTCAGTTTAACGTCGCGTTTAAAACTAAAATAACAAAGGCACTTTAAGTTAAACGTTAGTCTAGAATAAATTTATTTCGGATAATAAATCCTAAAACCGTCACGTTTTACTGATTTTCGAGGGCAATAGTATTTTTCAGGTTGATAAATAAGATCAACCTCTTAATACCAATTTCCACAAACTAAAACAAACCGGGATATCTACAGAACTATTTCCCAGGAAAAACAAAGGTTTCCAAAGCGTATAAAATAAATTTCAGCAATAAACAAACATTGTAAATAAAAACCCTTACAGGAAACTTCCGAGAATAAAATATTGACATATAATCCTTCAAAACATTTTAAATACTGCTGGAAACAGATTTAAGTAGTGACGTTTGGCTGCATCAGCGCGACATTCCTCAAGTATCTCCGTTTCTTTCTACTAAACGCGATAGAATACGCCACACGTACAGTGTTGGTGTTCTTTCGTTCGCAGATGTCACTACGACATACGTCTTTGTCGGAAATATGAATCTGCAAGCAACTAACAATCACAGAAATGCGTTCAGTTTGTGCTGTGCAAATAAAGCGCTAATCCGAAACTGAAAAATACTCGTCGTAAGAACTATAGATTAAAACTACAAAATTTTATTTTAAAGCTAGACAAAGCTGATATCAGCCTGTATGACTTATAAATAATAATTTGTATTTCTATAGTGAAAATAATACGGACGTAAAAACAAAAAAATTCTATCATAAGGGGATTCTAAAGTGACTTGGCGACCAAAAATTATATTAACTTTTTATATCGACAAACCGTTATATTCGTTTCCCTATCCTTCCTGTCTATCTGAACGCTGGAAAGCGAACTACAGCCAATGTAAAACACAATACATATAATACACCATAAAATAAATTGGTAATCAGGGTCTTGGCATTGTTCCGATACTAAGAAAACTAGATAATTCTTGCCATTGGGGTTGTGTGCATTATTTTCTTAAAGAATGGTAATAAGGTGAAAAAATGTCGCTAAATTTATCCCACATATGTCGTAAAAGTAGATTAATTTCACTGTATTGTAGCACTACTTTTTGCAATTTTTTATCAAGTTCTTATAATTTCTACGGTTGGATATGTCGTTCACTAGCTAAAAAAAACTGTGGAAAAGTCGTCTGTTAACTTAGCCTCGGTGACAATATATTTATTTTGAGTCACTTTAATAGTGATATTTTCTAGTATGTATACTGTTTAGGCCAGAGCGGAGTACAGTCACAACTGACTTTTTGATTAGTAATTTAAATGATTGTTAAATGAATGTAGCTTATGCAACGTTGTGAAACGCGGAACACAACGGTTTTTATAAAATGAAAAGAACTCATCCGAATGTTTCAACCTTCACAGCTGGAATCTTACAAGGCACCTTCTTCAAGCTAATGCAAATAAAATATGAATTTAAAATGCACATGGAAACAAGATGAATATATTCCTATCTACATAGTGCCTTATGAATAGCAAATATCCTCTGCGCTCGAATGACGTACACTTATTTCTGTGGATGGAAACAGTGCAGAAGATTCGAATATTTATGAGAACAAGTGTTGCGAATAATCACGTACACGACTTCTAATTATTCTTGCGATGCTTCAATACACAATAGAATTATACACAAAGGCAGTTTTAATTAATGAATGTCGAAGCAACAATAATTATTAAACATGCGAAAAGAATTGAAAATTAATTTGTGATGTATGTAAAACTAATCGTTATTCCTTTAAATCACTACAAGCAGTCGCTAGAAAAAAAAAAACCGATAAATAAATTATTAAATAACTAAATCTGCTCTAATAATCCGTCCAAATATCATTCCTGAATATTTGCATTACTGAAAAATTAAATGCTACCAGATTCTGCAATTGATTTTGCGTGAAAAATAATTAGATTCGTGCTCTGGCTTGCCTTAAACTGTACATTTTCGAATTTCGAAACGAGAAATAGCCGGTCTTGGTCTTGTCTCGTATGGTTAATTTCTCGTCTCGTCTCGGCTCTCGTGCGAGTATCTCGAATTTCTCGTCTCGTCGCGGCTCTCATGCGAGAATCTCGAATTTCTCGCCTCGGCTTTCGTGTGCGGCTCACTGCATCAAGAAGTAAACGCTGGGCACATATTCTAAGAGGACCGGTCGGCCATCCTCCACAGCCGTTGTATGCCATGCGGGCAGAGGAAA
>JABXWE010000215.1:0-10911 GCA_014611495.1 Limonius californicus | reverse complement strand
GGACATTTTATGAAGTTAATAAAAAATCTAATATCTTTTTTAAATTTTCAGCCATAATTGTTTTCCATACTTTTATTTATTGCATCCTTTTCTGTGTTCACTAGTCATTTAAATTTATAATATACGCCTTTTATATCTTAGAATTTTGAAAATCTTAAATTATAAACTCTTGTAGACTTGTTTACACACCTTGGCCCTCTTGCAGCCATAACCACTCCCGAATAAACAGTTATACTATTTTTTTAAAACATAACCTATAATTTATTTAAGATAACCATAACCTAGCTATCTTCATAATTACGTTTTTAAAAAGAGGAAACCATGGCGCAACCTGTTGAATATCTGCTTTCAAATTTTAGAATTTCTTTAGTTCATTTTCGGATGAACATTTAATACAATGTGTTTCATATTGATTATCAACGTTGGAATCTTGCGAATGGTACGAGATACAACTTTGTAGGACCAATTTATTTAAGCTTTTGTTTTTCTGAAACAATACATGACCTACTTCATGTAAGCGAGAAATTGAAATCGGTCATTTTTCAGAAATCATTGTATTTTGGTGTAATTTTTATTCGTGCAAACCAGTGTATTCTTAAATTTTACCTAATGCCTGTGGTATATTCGGAGATATAACGTAAACGGACATTTTTTACTTGGAACTCGTGTCGTTAGAAGATTTATATTTACCCTCTTCAATGATATATATGGGTTGACATATTTATTTTCACAATCTTTTAAAATATTCAGCAAGAACGGCCTCATTCGAATGAGCCGTGACAGCCATTACTTTTAAAAGCAAATAATGCCCTTATTGGCACAAAACGAAACAAGGACAAATTCTACTGTGAGCATTATTTCTAGGCATCCATAACTACCGCTCGACGAGATCCCTAGGTATGTACAGGGTAATTTGAATTCAAGGACAATCCGTAGCATCTTGTTTAGCTATAAGGCGAAATTTAAGTTTGATGATTTGTCTGCAATAAAAAAGAAATTTTACATAATTACGTCCATTTGGAACACGTAAAACGTTAATAAAAAACGATTTTTGATAATATTCTGTTAATAAAACCACGTTGAATACGTACAAACACATTTTGAAAGTCATTGTTTTAAATTTCCTATCGATTAGCAGCACCACATGTAAAAACACAACTAATATACAGGGTGTTAATGAATTGCTGCGGCAAAATAAAAAAATGTATGGTCAAAAGTGTTTCCTTTCAGGGATAGAGCTTCTCAAAGATTCTTTACGAAGCGCCTAAATGTAGGCAACTCAATTTACTATCTACTATTTGTTTCCATAACGACGGAAATGAATACAGGATAAATAAAGTTCTCTTTCCCACTCTCTAGGGCTTGCAAAACACAACAAAGCAAACAACTTTTGTTAATAAATGTATGGTGTAAAGTGTTTCCTTTCAGAGATAGAGCTTCTCAAAGATTCTTTAAGAAGCGAAGCGCCTAAATGTAGGCAACTCAATTTACTACCTCCTATTTGTTTCCATAACGACGGAAATTAATACAGGATAGATAAAGCACTGTTTCCCACTTTTCAAGTTGAAATTGTAGAAGAACTTATATTATTCTTGCTGCATGTGAAGAAGTTCAACAGACCGCTGGTATATTTGGAGCGGTGCCCAGGAAATTACTTCGCAGATGTGCTTCATGTGTAGAAGCTGGGGGGCGACATTTTGAACATTTACTATAATTTCGTTAATTTTTCAATTAGTTATTGTAAATGTTTCAAATAGTTGATTTTTGCTT
The DNA here is from genome assembly GCA_014611495.1 of Limonius californicus. NCBI lineage: Eukaryota > Metazoa > Arthropoda > Insecta > Coleoptera > Elateridae > Limonius > Limonius californicus. The sequence continues at coordinate 9,141 of JABXWE010000215.1, read as the reverse complement.
TGTAATTTTGGTTTTTTCTATTGCTTAGTTTTGAAACATTTTGTTAATCAATTTATTTTAAATTTAATTTGAATTTGAAAAGTGGGGAAGAGGGCTTTATTTATCCTATATTAATTTTCGTCGTTATGGAAACAAATAGTCGGTAGTAAATTGTGTTGCCTACCTTTAGGCGCTTCTTAAAGAATCTTTGGGAAGCTCTATCTCTGAAAGGAAGCACTTTTGACCATACATTTATTAACAAAAAATGTTTGTTTTCATGTATACTTTAAGCCCGAGAAGTTTGTCCCTGCAATTCATTAACACCCTGTATTTACAGTGAAATTTTGTTAGTACAAGATCAAGGCAAACTTTTATTGGTGCGTTTATCCCACAAACTATTAGCAAATACAAAATTAGCTGAAAAGTGTGTATATTTTTCAACTTAAGTTCTTCTTTTTTGGGCGCAAGGTCGAGAGGTTCTCGCCTATACCTGCACATTTTAAAGTTTTACGGACGTAAAGGACCTACAGATTAATCTTGGTTCCGAACCATGGGAAGTGTAAACACATAGCAGATTTACTAGGCAGAATACCTTGCTAGGTTGCTATTGCTTTACGAGGGAGAACGGCCGTTAAAAATCCAATGTTCCATACTGGGAATTGAACCCAGGACCGTTTATGTGGCGAGTGCAACCTAGGGTTCCGGGGTTAATAATTGGCCCTGTCATTTAATAAATTTTACAGTTTGTATTCTTCCCCTTTTAAAATCGAATTAAATATATACAGGAATCAATATTTTAGTGAAGAATACAGTTCTCGTTTCATTTTGAGAGGTTGAAAATTAACCCTCGTTCTGCCCTTTAACGTTATCGTCGTTTTAACAAACAATCTGTGCACGTGTTCTTCGTTCCTGGCTGGTCTAAAACAGTTAGTTCGTCATTTTCCGAAGAACAGTCCTAATTGCGCAATATCCTGTAATCCATCGCAATCCAGCTCATTGTTTCCCCTTTTGTGCTGTTGTTTATTCCTATTTTCGTTCACCCTAGGGCGTGCATCAAATAAGGATTTGAGCGTTTCTTATTCTGTATTGTATAATTGTACCAATATATTTATAACCATTACTGACAATTTATGATTTGCTATTTTTGTGTATTTTCCTTTCTGTATAAACAATAAAGTAAGTTTGATTCCTCGCAAGCTGTTCGCTCTTGGGCCTTTCACGAGGATATTCGCTTAGCTGTCACTTGAAAGAGTAGCGCTCACTTATTTTGACTTACCCTCTACATTATAAGAATCAAGACTTTCTTCCTGTAAGCGTTTTCCGTGTTTTCCGTGAACCCCCTCTCTTCCCTGAGCCCGTTAAAGAGCCTTTACCATCGGTTCTGTTGTGGGTTGACTGAAACACTCGTTTGGATCGTAATGAATGTATAATTATGAACTTGTAACTATACAGGGAGAGCTAAATTTTGTACAAACTGCTGTTTTAAAAAGCCACAAAATCAGTAAAGTGGCACAAGCTGTGTTTAATGATTGTCTGTTTGTATTACTAGTTGTTTCTGATATTCAGACAATAGAAAAATTAAAAGTTCGAATAAGTACAGGGTTTCGCCTCTATCCTATTTATTGATGACGCTATCGAAATTCTACCAAAACGAAGGAACTTTTATAATGAATTTAACGGTTAATAACGTTTGTAGAATGTTTCAAACCACCCTCAGTTTATTTGTTTATGTGAACGTCAGATTGAAAACTGTTAGCACACATACAGGATGTCAACTGGAAAACGTACACTGTGATATATTATTGGAATAAAAAAAGAGTATTGAACTTTTCTAGAAAACGTTTCAGCAACACGAAGGGGGAATCATCAACCTTCTCCGTCAAACAGCTTACACCCTAGGTACCCCAGGAAAAACATTTCAAATGGTAACACCTACCTTGTGATGCCTTATTAAAAGGATTTTACAAAATGCCACTCGATAGTAACAAACATTCTTCTTACATTATTCATTTCGGAAAAATAGAATGGCCCCCAAGATCTCCAGATTTCATCTCAGTACATTTCTTTTTTAAGGTCACTTCAAATATGTTGTCTGTAAAACGCAGCTTCAGTTCAATGCACAACTGCTACGAAGAATAGTTCAGGAGTGCTGAACTAATTCGCGTCAAACCTTGATTAATAATTTTGGTGGTAGGCTTTACTATTGTCTAGACTCTACAGAATAATGGAAATCATTTTGACAGTTTAATCTAACACTTGTAATTTTGAATTAAATTGATCTTGTGTGTGTATGTGATCTTTTTGAATTTAATTTCATTTATTTTTTGTTGGGATACTTTGAGCCTAAGAGGTTGTTGAATGGAAAAGGTTACCTTATGAGTCATTATGATTCCCCTCGATGTTATAGAGAGGTTTTCTAGAATAGTTCAATAACTATTTTACTTCCAGAGATATAACACACTGTATGTTTTGAAACTGACACCCTGTATGCGGTTTTCTGCCAGCAGTATAATGCCATAAAGTAACGAACTTAATTAACTTTCGGTTTTCAGATCTTTTACTTCAAGTTAATGTATTGAATTATTTGCAGTTACAAATATTTCACGTGGAAATTGGTTTCAATAATTCCAATTTTAAACTAAGGGTACTTAAGCAGGTGTAATGTATTTTATCGCGCCCAGTGTGGAAGGTCGGGAGTTCAAATCCCAGACTCGATGCCTGGCGGGCGGCCTACCCAGTCGCTTTAAATAATTGGGTACCTGTGTGCGAATGAACAAGGGGTAATAATGCGGTTGTCTAATGTGTGATGCTCACCACATAACCATAACCATAACCATTCATTTTGCAGGCAACAACCGGGTGTGAGAGCAAGGATGCGGGAGCTCTGACCGTCCTCCTTGCAGACCAAACCCCTTAATGGGGTATGCGGTATTATTTTTTAAATCGGTCAGTTTAGTCATGCAATTTCTCAATGCATGATTTTTGCATTCGATTTTTTCTACGTGGAATTGAGGTCCATATGGTGCAGCTAACAATACTTTTTTTTGTACACGTTGCTGTCACCATCAGCAATTCTTTCCATAAATTAAATTGTGCATTGAGATCGACTTTTTGAATCCTTCTACTATAACGTCGGCTTCCATTGACGTAGAAGTCCCATTATGGTTTTTATAACAAATGTGAGGGTTTGGATCAGTTTTGTCTTTCTCATTGTCACATATTCTGCAGTACTTATTGCGCACTCCCATGAATCAGATTTTTTAGTTTTAGCTCCGATCATAGCTGCCACTACGTCAGAACATTTGTTGTACAATTTATTAGACATAAATGGTACATCTATGGATATGGAATTTGACAAGAAACAAAAACTTCAATGAAAACAACGTACTAGGTTTTTAAAAATATAAAGTACATACTAATAAAAAATTATGTAATAGCTATTTGTTCACCTAGGCAAGAAAGTGCATCTGCTCCTCCCAAGGCCTGGAGGAAAAGGTACTTTCTTCGAGAGGTGAATACATTACATAATCATATTAAGTGGATAAATTCTAACAAGTCACGGGTGCTATATAAAATTTTACCAACACCTCAAAATTCAAAATAAACATTGAATATGATTAATAATAATTTTTTTAATGGCATTTCTAAATTAAATTCCTTGGTAATTTTTGCATTATTGTGGTTAAGTATTTTCAATATTGAAAACATTATTATATCTACCACAAGGCACGTTTACTATTTGTTTATTGCCCACGTTGATTTATCGTTCTTTGAAGTCGTAAAATAAGGGTACGAAAACAGGTAGACAGTTCAACCCCTGAAATATAGTAGTAAGACAAGCTGTAGTGTTGGTTGCGTTATAGCCAAAAGAAAGGGGCAGATTTGAAATCTGCACTTGGGTTAGATCAGCCTTAAACATCAATTATCCTCAATTTTTAAAATGATGTAGGACATTGTACTACTTTTTAAATCAAAATTTTTAACACTAACACTATTTAGACTAATAAAATTGTATTTTCTTAAAGTTTACAGGCAAAGTTACTAACTGTTTATCAATATTTAAAAGTACATGACAAACAAATTATCATATTAAAATTGTTAAAGCGCTTGTTAAATAATTTTTTGAATAAATCAACTATAATAAAACGTATGCATTGATAATACCATTGATTTCTTTTTTCTGTACTATTGGGATTTTCACACATCGTGACAAGGCATTCAGTATGCCCATTTAGCTGTTCTTCAATACGTAATGCTTAATATAATTTGCATTTTTGTTTACAAATTCCTGTCTTATATAAACACGATTGCATGGTAAATCACTGTAAAGCTGTGTGATTGGAGTTTCCAAGTATCTAATTCAACTCGTATCGTTTTGTTTAAAAATAAGTTTTCAACAATTAAAACCAGTTTGATGAGATAATTTGGCGCTGGTAAATTTGTATTATACTTTATTATTTTATTAAATTAAAAATACATGCTTTAAATTGTTGTTTTAAGTACATTATTACATAGTATTTGCAGCATCAATGCGTAGAGGTATTTAATTCAAAAAGATCTGATATCTTTATAATAACGAGTTTGTAACCATCTGCCAATTTACAAACCCCTTTATACACGGTATGACAAAAGTACGGAACACTACAAATATATTCAATTTGGCAGGCGCGATTTCAACAAAAAAATTTACATGAAGGTTTCAGTATACGGCCGATACCATGATGCTAGATGGAATTTCTCAGAAACCACCCCAGAGAAACAAAAACAAAAGAAACAACTGTACGACAGTGGTTAGCCGTGAAAGGTAAAACAGGATTACGAAGCCTATAGAGAGAAAAACAGAACAGTTGAATGGCTCATTGCCAAAGCTAAAAGTTACATATCTTATATCAAGGAAGGGACCTGAGTGAAATACTACCAAGATCTACTGACAGAAAATAGAGAAGAGTTCAAAGAGAACGAATATGAAGGAATATGAACAAGATATGATAAGAGAGGGAGAAGATCGGATTATAATTACCTACTTCAAAAGACGTACAGAAGGCGATCAAGTCAATTAAGAACAACAAGGCTGCAGGACCTGAGGGAATCGCACCGGAACTAATCAAGTATGGATCAGAAAAACTACTGCGTATAATAAAAGGTATATTTCAAGCTCTCATAGACGGTGAGGGAATAGCCTCAATTTTTAAGAAAGGCAATCGAAGCGTATGCAAAAACTACAGAGGCATAAGTGTGATCTCTACAATGGGAAGGATCATGGAAGGGTAATGAAAAATAAAATCGAAGATCAAGTACAGGGAAAAATAGGAAAAGATCAAGCTGGATTCACAGCAGGAAAATCAACAATAGACCATGTATATATGATACAGCAACTCATCGAAAAGAAGAAAACAAAGAATAGAGCAGTCCACCTAGCCTTTAAAGATCTGAAAAAGGCCTACGATGTAGTTCCGAGTAGCCAATTATGGAAGGCTATAATACAAATAGGAGTGCATCCTAAGATTGAGACAGTGAAAAGCTTGTATAAAGATAATATGGTTTCAGTGAGATTTGGAAAGAACCGGACTGGTAATTTCAATACCTCAAAAGGGTTATTACAATGGTGCTCCACTTCGCTTACACTGTTCAAGATTTGTATAGAATATGCCCTCAAGAACTGGAAGAGGAAATGCGCGGGTATGGGAATACCAATTAGAAACGAACATCTGTACCTACACTACTAAGTTTTGCCGACGACCAAGTAGTTGTGGCACAGGACGAAGAAGTTTAAGTTATATGGTTCGAAAACTAAAAGAAGAGTATAATAAAGCGGGACTGTAAATCAATTTCAACAAAACCAAACACCTAACAACGGAAACCGACGTGCAAGGTCTTGTAGTCGAAGGAAATTTAGAAATATCAGGCGTTGAAAAATTCAAGTACCTTCGGTTCACTATCACGAAAGATGCAACCACAGAAAACGAAATTAAAAATAGACTAGGACAAACACGAACATGCATAAAACAACTACACCCAATCTTTTGTAACACTCACATTATCAAGAAGATAAAAACAAGGATATACGCAATACAATCATTCGTAGTATTATGACGTATGAGGCAGAAAATTGGATAATAAAGACGAAGAACAAGGGAAAAATATCAGGAAATACGAAGAAGGGTGGAAGTAGATAGAGATGTTGTTACATACATAGAAGAAAAGAGGTTATCATGGTATGGGCACATAAGAAGAGCACAAGATGACAGGTGGGTTAAACGAGTCACCGACTGGAGCCCCATAGGCAGAAAGAAAAAGGGAAGGCCTAGACGATCATGGCGAGACGAAATAGACGAAGATATGAGGAAGAGGCCCCTAGAAGACGGAAAATGGGAAGATAGAGATGGATGGAGAGTACGGTTGAGAGAAGGAAGACAGCGTTCGCTGTAGAATCCTACATTATATACGATGAAGGTATTGGCTGTTTAAAAGGACTGCAGGTTTACCCGGAAATGATATCAACTTTTTTATTTTAAATGGAATACCCTGTATGTTTTTCAATGTATCGATAGAATTCCTTTTTGTGAGTTCAGTGATATAAGGTTTGATCCTTTAATTTTAATCATTGGGGTTATTAAACAATAACGGTGGTCACTTTGAGCATATTCTCAAGTGATCTTATTTGTTTATTTTTCATTGTTTTGTTGTCATGTTTCCTAAACTCTATTTGTTGAGCATTGAGCTAGAACGTCAACAAACGCACGTGTTTGACACACCCGAGCGCGCGCTATGATTGGTCTACGCTAGATAACGCTAATGCCTCATTACTTAAGGAGTAATTGAAGCTCAAAACCTTTACTTTGCACTCGTAATTACCGGCTTAAGTTTATGTGCTTTTTGAGCAGTGCTTATCGGTTTTCGGAGCGTTTGTATAGTGCCTGGTGCTTATTTTCATAAAACGGAGCAAGTTGTTCCAGAAATGTGTAACCGTAGGGGGCGTCCTACTACTTTAAATGAAAAACAATTAATAGTAAAATTGTATAGGTAATTCGACGTTAGAAGAAAATCCTGAGATTTTACTGATTGACATTGTACAATTTGTTGCTAAAACAGTGGGTGTTAGTGTTGCAACAGTAAAAAGAATTTTAAATGAGTCGGGATAGGTACTAAAACTTTGTCTTCTCCAAAATCTCCCGGAGTTAGAAAAAAACTTTTAGATGAAATTGATGATGCTGTTTTCTTTGCAATTCGTAAGAAGGTACGTGCTATTTTTAAACAAATTGTCATTTTTCTGTACAATATGCGAAACTTATTCGTAAACTTGCTTTTCTGAGCTTGGTAAATTTCTGTGTAGGTTCACGAATTTCTTTTTTTCGGAACGAGATACCAACAATAAATAAAATTTTGACGGTCGTTAACAATGATGACCAATTGCCGAGTTTTAAGAGGTCGACTTTATATGGAATATTAAAAAAAATTAATTTTAAATGTTCAACTCGCTGCCGTCAGTCCATGTTAATGGATAGAGAAGATACTATCGCGTGGCGTCGAAATTATCTTAAAACTATCCGAAAATATCGGGAAGCAGGTCGAGTAATTTTTTATACCGATGAAACTTGGGTAAACGCCGGTAAGTTTTGCTTGTTGACTCATTAATAGTAAATTTAATTAATTTTGTAAATAAAACGCATTGGACTGGACTACTTAACAGCGGATTGCTTTTACTCAATATTTGTAATGCAGATGTATCCAAGTCCATAAAACACCTTCACTTAAAAAAATGGTTCTTTTCAGAACCACCAATTCTTCTAAAAAAGAATTCTGACGGCGCGAACGATAATTTAGAAACGCAAGGAATATTACGTACAGGGTGCGCGAAACTCGATGTCTCAGCTCTATCATAAGAAAAGGAAAAACGGTAGAGAAAATCTGAAAAGAGGTTCTTAAATGGGATTGAGTAAGGTCCGTTTTAAGCCAAATTTGCATATTTTTCCATATTTGGAAACTGAAGTAATGACGTCATCAAATTTATTTTTTCCAGAAACATACCTATATTTTGGCATATTTAAAAAGAGCTAATTTTTCTGAACACATTTTGTAGAGAAAAAAATTTGCTATCTTTTTCCATTAAAAAATTATAAGCAAATTTGTAAAAAAAAATATCTTATCAAAAATTCGCAATCGTCACGATTTAAACAAGTAGCCTTTGGAAACAAATAGCAAAGTCACATCTGTCAATAATTAAACATTATTAATTAGTATTAATTATTAATTTAACATCAAAAAACACATAATATGTTACTACTATTACCACAGAAAGAAACAAAGTATGTAGGCTATCACTATAACAAATTTTCAATGTAACCACTTCTAAACACTTATCCAATCTCCGCCTTACTTCTCTCACTGAAGCCTTACGTAACATTTCTCTAGATAGTTCATCGCAAGCATTTCTGATTTTTTCTTTTAAATGTTGCAAGTTAACAGATGGTGTTCTGTAAACTTAATTTTTCAAAGTTCCCCACAATCGGTCCATTTATGCCTATCCAATGTTCTCCGAAAGTTTCATTTAAATATTGTTGGACAATTCTTGCTTTATGCGGTGGAGCTCCGTCATGCTGGAAACACATGTTTGCTCGCAGCTGTAATGGCACATTTTCGAGAAGCACAGGCAGTTGTTCTTGAAGAAATTGCAAATATCGCTTACTATGTAAAACTCCTTCGTAAAAATATGGACCAATCAAATGCCCATTAATAATTCCACACCAAACGTTAATTCCGAAGTGTCCTTGGTTTTCAATCGGATTGACAAAATGTGGATTTTCAGTAACCCAAAAATGTTCATTTTTTTTTATTGGGCTTACCGTTACTAACAAAACGGCTTTCGTCCGTCTACAACACATGCTGAAAAAACCGATTGTCATTGATCTCTAAGTTTTCCATCACTTGGGCAACATAATTAATTCATCGTTGTTGATGTTGATCCGACAAGTGTTCTAAGTTGTGAAGTTTATAATCATGATAACCATTTCCTTTCAAAATTATTCGTACCGAACTATATTTTAAATTCAACTCACGACAGGCTTGCCGATTCGAGTTCCTCGGATGGTCTTAAAAATACTGCAAAACAGTGGCAACAGTATTGTCAGAATTAACCCTTTTAACAATTTTTCTCTACGACTA